>BSBK01005248.1:2455000-2522500 GCA_027943335.1 Chamaecyparis obtusa
CAATCACAATCCAACAGTCAAGAATGTAAGGGAAAATGGGTGGATAAGTTTGCATCATGACAAGGTTTTAATGGGGGGAAGATGGGTGAAATAGTAAGGTGTAGGGAGGATGTTTGATGGGGATTTGTTCTAGGATGATGCTTTGATGTTAAATAGGGATGATGTAGGCTGTTGTTTGGATGTTTGATAGGATAGATGGTGTTTAGTGAAGCTTGAGCATGGAGTGTTCTGAGGGAACACCACCATGTAGTTTTGAGCACTTATGTTGATATAGCAATAGAAGAGATGAACCATAGTTACTAGGAACTTGAGGTCATATCACTAGCATTGCATAGGACTGACACGAAAAAGCCATCCAAGAGTTTCCCCAGCATCATGCATGCACCCCAAAGGAAACATGGTGGAAACAATGTGGGGGAACCAACAAGAAAACAACATTTCCCAAGAGCACCAAGTAACCCAAAAGATCACAAGTGAAACGTGCAAGGGTCATGTCCAACTGACTCACAGGTAGAAAAAAATAGATCGCAAAGACCTTTCCCTAAAATAATGCCTCCTGTCATAGCACACCATGATATAAATGATCATGGTAGCCTTAAGGGGAGTGGTCAATTGAGAACACAATAATCAACTGAAAAGAAGAACCGATAAAATTGAAACCAAAGTGATAAGACCAAATGACGCTCTTTGCCAAAAGAGATCGACCGACTATGGATGTTGTGATTAGGTCACACATGGAGGAAGGATGCATCCTATAAGGACTTGGTTGATGGGTGTTGATTTCATTTAGAACTGGTGCTAGGAAAATGAACAACCCTTGGAGAATCAAATTGACGCAGAGTACTTACTGAGGAAACATTTCTGAGATTAAGGTCATTGCAAGCCATGTGCTTTGTGATCAAAAGGTATTGCTGGGAGAAGCCAAGATGATATGTACAAGACAGAGACACTATATAAATTAGGTATGTACAACATTGCAGTAAGTAGGATAGTAAATCTCACATGGTGGTGCAATGAGAATAGCACCTTGGGAACGAGGGATGGTTGAAATAGGATGGTGAGTGATAGTGAGTGGAGTGGGATGGGGTGGGAATGAGAGTTTGATAGATAATGATACTGTCCACTATGTATGGTTCCTGTTTACTAGGTTTTCACCAACATACTTGTCCAAGGTGCTTGAATTGCAAAGTTTTCACCATTGGACAGTATTTTTCTCTTTACTTTTTTTCAATGTTTTTTTTATTTTTTTATTTTTTTTTATTCATCAAGGCACCTATTTGCTAGGTTTTCACCAAAATGACTTTTTTTTTTAGGACATTTTGCAATTTTTAGGATTTTTTTAGGACTATATTGATGCTTCAAGCATAAAACTGCTTCAGATGGATGATAGTAATGGGATCATTAAGAGGTTCTCCTTCAGGTGTAGACAACTTATAAGCTCCAGAGCTGAAGCGATCTGTCACCACATAGGGACCCAACCAGGTGGGCTCAAACTTCCCTTTCTTTTCATAGTTAGCTTCCCCTTTCTGATTTTCTTTTAGAACTAGGTCCCCACTTGGAACTATCGAGGATGTACCTTTTTATTGAAGTTCTTCTCAAGATGGTTTTGGTATATGATCAGGTGATCATAGGCTCATTGCCTCTTTTCATCTAATAAGTCTAGCTGGGTAAGGCGCACCACACAATAATCTTTGTCTATGATATAGTTCTTCATGGATACACGTAGTGAAGGGATTTTGACCTCGATTAGCATAATAACTTCAGCACTATATACCAAGGAGTATGGGGTGGTGCCTATGGGGGTACAGAATGAGGTGTGATAGGCCCAAAGGGCGGGATTGATTTGTAGATACTAGTCATGGCTAGAATTATTAACAACTCTCTATAGGATTTTTAGAATGGTTTTATTAGTTGCCTCAGCTTGGCCATTTCCTTGTGGGAAATAGGGGCTAGAAAAGCATTGGTGGATGTGAAAATGGTCACAGAGATCTTTGACATGTTGGTTTTTGAATGGAGAGTCATGATCTATGAAGATGGTGGAGGGAATGCCAAAGCAATAAATGATGTGGTAGAGGATGAATTTGGAGATCTGGACACCAATAGTTAAGCTAAGAGGAATTGCTTCCACCCACTTTGTAAAGTATTCAGTGGTTGTAATGATATACTTGTGTCCATCAGAAGAATGAGGGTGAATCATGCCAATAAGGTCAAAACCCCAACATGAGAAGGGCCATGGAGGTGCAATGGGCTATAGGTCTTGTGCTAGTGCATGGATTAGATTGCCATGCTGCTGACACTTTAGGCACTTCTTTACAAACTCGCAGGCATCATGTTCCATTGTCGGCCAATAATACCCAACTCTAAGTAGCTACTTTGCAAGGATGATGCCACTCATGTGAGGACCATAAATACCAATGTGAACCTCTTTTAAAGCCATGATAACCTCATTCAAGTCTAGACATTAGGAGATGACATTATGATACCCACAATGATATAGGGTGTTGGCTACAAGAGTGTAGTGGGATGCTCTATGAATAAGGTTATGTCACTGGGTGTTTGTGAGGTGATGGGATATGATACCATTCTTTAGGTAAGTGTGACTGTCATGGTACCATGGGGACTGGGGACCAACCAAGATGCATACCATATCAATGTTAGCATTCTTGTAAGTAGATGTGTGTAGCTACTCAACTAGAAACTCATATTGCGTAGCATCACGAGAGATTTTCAATAGTGATTCGATGGTTTCCATAATGTCTGCTACCTTATTTTGAAGTCTTGGCACTTGTTTGAACTGTATGCTGACAAAGTGTTCTTTGAGTTTATCTACAAGCTCTTTGTATGGTAATAACTTATCATCCTTTGTCTAGAACTCATCAAGGACCTATTTGATGATTAATTGGGAGTCTCTGAATACTTGAAGTTCTATGATAATCCAATGGATAGCCATTCTGAGACTGGCAACAAGGGCTTTGTATTCTGATATGTTGTTTGTTCACATGAATCCTAGCTTGAAGGATTTTGGGATGTAGTCTCCTTGATGGGTCACAAAGAGTATCCCTGCCCCTGATCCATGTGATGTATATGAGCCGTCAAAATATAATTCCCACTGGGGTTATTCCTTGACCATACAAAGGTGCTCATCAAGAAATTCCATCACTAAAGGGTATGAATTGATTAAGGGAGCTTCTTCAAGCTGATCGGCAATGACTTGTCCTTTGATGGATTTTTGATCGACGTATTGGATGTTGAATTTGCTAAGTAGCATTACCCACTTTTCCATCTGTCCTATGAGTGTGATCTTTGAGAGTAAGTATTTGAGTGGGTCAACCTTTGAGATTAGCTTTACTATGTGGCCGAGCATGTAGTGATGAAGCTGCTTGGTGGTGAAGATCGCTGCTAGGAAAGCCTTTTCCATTAGAGAGTAGTTCAATTTGTAGCCGACCAGTGTATGACCGATGTAGTAAATGGCCCTCTCTTTTTTTTTGTCATCAAGCTGGGATAGGAGTGCCCTGAGTGATGTGGTAGTGGAAGAGATGTACAAAATGAGGGGCTCACGTGGTGTTAGTGGCACAAGGATAGGTTCATTTTCTAGGTACTGTTTAAGATTCTCAAAGCTACATTGGCAGATAGGGTCCCACTTGAAGGAAGTATCCATTCTCAATAGGTGTGTGAACAACTGGCATTTATTCACTACTTTCTAGATGAATCTCTAGACTTATTATAGTTTTCCTTGTAGGCTCCTTAACTATCTGAGAGTTCTAGGGGGAGGCATCTCCATGATGGCTTTTACCTTTTTAGGATCAATCTCTATGTCAGGCCTAGATACAATGAACCCCAAAGTTTTTCCAGATGTCACACCAAATACACATTTCTTTGGATTCAATCTCAAACCATACTTGTGTAGATGGTTGAACACATCTTTGAGGATATCAAGGTGTTATCGTGACATTTTAATTTTTCTAGGATGTCATCTACATAGTCCTCAAGGATCTTGTGGAACATGTCATGGAAGATTGCGGTCATTGCTCTTTGATAGGTAGCTCCCACATTTTTAAGTCCAAATGGCATCATGCTATAGTAGAAGGTGCCCCATGGTGAAGTGAATATCATCTTGTGTTGGTCTACTTCGGCTATCCTGATCTGATTATATCCTGAGAAGCCATCCATAAGTGACAACATTTCGTGACCGGCAGTGAGATCTATGACCATATCAATGTTGAGGAGTGGGAAATCATCCTTCAGACATACCTTCTTGAGATCTTGGAAGTCAGTGAAGATTCATATGTCACCTTAAGGTTTGATGATAGGTACCATGTTAGAGATCTAGTCTAAATAATCAATGGCTCCGATGATCTTGGCTTGGAGAAGCTTCTCAAGTTTCGCTTTTACTAACAAGGCCACTTTTGGATGCATTCTTCTTAGCTTCTATTTGACTAGTTTGTCATCAGGATCTACTGTGAGATTGTGAACAACAAGAGTTGGGTCAAATCTAGGGATGTGAGCATATGACCACACAAAATTTATGATCAACTCCTAGAGAAGAGCCATAAGGGATGACTCTTCTCTCTCAGTTAATGATGCATAAATTTAGGTGATCTTTGGGATTTCCTCTATGCCCAAATTGATTGGCTTGGTCTCTTCAATGACTATGGATGACTGTTCTGGCCTGTAATCATGGATAGGAGGAAGAGGCAAGTCTCCATCCTCCAGCACCTTAAAGAGGTTTTCACTATCGAATACGCCCTTTGTTTTTACTATTTTTGAATTAGGATGTGCCCCAAAGGGGTTTCACATGAGGATTCTTTATTTTCTTTTTTATCTTTATTTTTGCAGCTAGAAACTTCCACCTCCCCGAAGTACCTTTTGGGTTGAGCTGATACTCTTCAGTCGATTCCTACCCCCATTCTGGTAATTGATCAGTGGTGCCCATGAATCTTAGGAGAGCTACCTCGCTTTAAAACTCATTGATATGTGCTATGCTTGGTTGGTCCCAGTCTCTGAGGTTGGGATGAATAAGTAGGAGGTTAATGAGGTTGATGGCAAGTTGGTGAAGGATAGAATTGCCTAGGAGGGTTTCATCGTCAAAGATATCATCATAGGATGATTTATCTTCCTCTTTCGGTATGTCTTCAAATTCCATGATTTCATCTTAGATCCTCAAAAGGGTCATGTTGGGTTAATTAATGCCCCCAATCATGACATCAGGTCCTCATTTGTGCAGGCAAGGGGGATCAAATCTAAGGCCTTGATTTTGTGGATTTTTAGAGGCTTCCATGTGGTCCTTCATTCCAGGTTCATTGGTTCCTAGACCACCTCCCCAATAATCCCATTGTTCAATGGCCCACTTGTGTGGTATAGGTAATTTTTCTTTGAAGTACCCAAGGAACTTAGTATCAGGAGGTGGGGGATCCTTGTACAACTATTGATTGATATCAGGTGCCAACTCTTAGCCATTCAAAATTCCATTTGAGTCAAAGGAAGATGAGCCCATGGTTTTGATTTTGAGACCTTCTTCAGGGGCCTTCATCTAGTGATAGGGTCATCCTTGTGTGTGTGGGTCAAAGGGGAGAGCCCCTACTGCAAAGGCATCAGTGAGACTATATTCTCCGCAGCCTTTGTTGTTGATCTTGATGGAGGAAAGAGTGGAGGTGAGGAATGTTTATAGATTGCAATAGGATCATGAAGAATTCAGAATAGATGTGTTGATGTCAATTTTGGGACAATGAGTGGAGTGAGGAAATGAGGCTTCAATCACATGACAGTATGCAAAAAGTTGGGAATCTGCGTGGATGATGACCTCAGTGCCTTGGTAAGGAAATTTGATGCACTGATGATAGGTGGAGGGCACTGCTTGGATGGAATGGATCCATGGATGACCTAGGAGGATGTTGTAAGTGAGGTCAAGATCAACAATGTGACATATTGTGTCCTAGGTAATAGGACCAATCTTGATTGGAAACACAATAGTACCTCCAGAGGTACGCTCTAGATTATCATAGACCATGATGGTGATCACCTCGTGGGAGATGTCTACTTCTGTAAGGCCAATCTTCTGAACAAATTTTAACATACAAAGATTGAGGGCCAAACAATTATCTAACATGACCCGTTTGATGGAAAAGTCATTGATCATGACAGCGATGTGGAGCAAGAGATTATGATCTAGTTCAACGGATGGCATGTTAGATGGCTGGAAAGAGAGGGTGGATGGTGTGGACAAGTGCCCTACAAGGTTCTTAAATTGGATGACATTGATGTCTTCAGGGACATGGGCTTCTTGGAGGGCTTTATTGAGGACTTCCTGATGGAGGGGTGATGTGCGAAGGAGATCAAGGATGGAGGTTTGTGCAAATGTGTTCCCAAGGTGTTCCAAGAGATTGTATTGTGCATTAGGGATGGTTGTAGTATTAGCACTGGCAACAGATATCTGGCCTCTATGAGTAGTAATGACACATTGATTGTTGGCACCTCTGACATGGATCACATTCATAGTAGGCTTGACGTGGGAGATACAACCAATGAATTTATTGTAGTTGATGTAGGCAGTGGTATAATATTTTCCATCACCATGGTCACCTTGTTTACCTTTACCTTGGTCTACAGGAGGGTTAGCATTGACCAGGTTCTTTCTAGCATTATATTTAGGAAACACATTTTGGTAGATTTATAAGTTGGCATTGGGTGATGTTTGGGAAGGAGTATCAACTATGATCTCCTTTTTATCTATGAGGTCCTAGACATAGTTCTTGAGTTTCATGCACTTTGCAATAGCATGTCCCTTCACATGGTGATATTCACAGTACTCATTGTCCTTGTACCAGGCTAGCTTGGGCATTGAATCATTAAAGGGATAATTTTGTAGGTATACAAATAGGCTAGCACTGACCATATGATGGAAGATAGCATCCAAGGGTTCTCCAAGAGGTGTAAAAGTGTGCATTGGGTCATTCTAAACATGGGGCTTACTTCATCCTTGGGTAATAGATATAGCATTGGCTTGATTAGTAGGAGGCTAACAAGGTGGTTGTTGGTAGGTAGGTGATTATTGCTGATACATAGGTGCTTGTGGTTGATATGCTATTGCTTATTGTTGGTATGTTGGAGGAGGGAGATTAGGACCTACAACCACAACTTGGACATTTTTGGTGTCTGTGGCCCCATCATTGACCATGTTCTTATTCTTGGTCCAATATCAAGAATGGTCATTGTTAGGTCTATCCTGAGAGCTTTCCTTATAGTGTTTGATGCTACCATCATCCAAAAGAGCTCACTCAATGTCCACGCCTTTCCCTTTAATGTCTTGGTAGGTTTGTATGCAATTCATCTTCATACAATGGGATAACTTTGGATGTAGATTATCAATGAATATCTTGGCAAGGTGCTTTTTTGGTGGTTGGTATGATAATCTCATGGTCAGATTTTTCCATCATTGTAAATAATTAGCCAAAGTCTCACCCCCCTTTTTCTTGGTATTGCACAAGTCCAATAAGGTGAGCTCATTCTCAACGTTGTGTGCATATTGGGCTAAAAAAAAATTTGAAAGCTCTGGGAATTTGGAAATAGACCCATATGGTATTTTGTAGAACCACTTGAGGGTGGTCCCTCCCAAACTCTTAAGAAAGAGGTGCATGAGGTAAATTTCATTGAATGCCACCTCCTAAAATGACATGTAAAACTCATTGACATGGCTGGCTAGGTCACCCTTCCCTTGATACTTGTCAAAATTTGGTGTCTCAAAATGCCTAGGGAAGGGGACTATTGTGATTGATCTGTCAAACGGATACAGATAGATCTTTTCAAACTTGAATATTTTAGCCTCAGTACCAGTCTTGAGCTCTTTGATGGAATTTCTCATTTCTTCCCATTCTAATTTGGTAGGTGCTGGAGCGGGTACTTCTAGTGAGAATGGATCAGATGGTGTGGGTGAATATGGAGGGATGTGTGGGGGATATGGTGAGCTAGGGTATAAGGATTTCCTGATGGAAAAGGCCATCTAAAATGGGTTTTGGCTAGCTTGTTGAGTGATGTATTGATGGTGTAATGTTGGTGTGTGTTTTGGCAGGGCTTGTTGTCACGGGATGAGGGGATTGGGTTGCAATGTTGGGAAATATTGCTACTATGGGGGAGTTTAATAGAATGGTTGTGGTTGGGATTGGTGATGAGCTTGGCCAATATAAGATGGGTGCATACTCATATTGCTAAGAGGAGGAATTGTGCCTTGGGTATGCACTATGGGGGGTTGCATATGGGAGTTAGTGGGATGGATAGCACCAAGTTGCTGCAATTGTGGAGGAATGGTTTACTGAGTGACTGATGGCATACACAAGTAGTTAGTTAATGTGGGAAAACATGCAACAAAAGGAGGTGGGGGGGGGTTGCTGAGGGGATTTTTAGTAGAGTTGGCCATGTGTGGGTATGCCCATGGCATTCATTTGTGCTTGGTTGAGACTCCAAGTGGTACCAATCCCTACAGGGGGCTATGATGCGGAGGTTACCATGAATGTGGGAGTGGGTGTAGGATTTTGTGATGTAAATGGAGGAGTTTGGGATGTCATAAGTGACATTCTTTCCATGAAGGCAACTTGTTGGGCTTGGGTGCCGGCAATACAATTTTATTGAGATTGTGTAGTAGATTGGGTAGATGTAGATGGGGTAGCCTGTGTTGCTCCTTTTGTTGAAGTAGGGGTTTTTCTTGAGATAGGTAGAGGGACTATCTTTTTAGAGACCTACATGGGAGGTGGTGTTTGCATGGCTAACTATGCAGAAGTAGGCGGGGGTGTTGCACCCATAATGGAGAAAGGTGTGATTTGGGTGGTTGTGTTAGATTGCAAGAGATGGGAGATCATTGAGGCTGTATGGGATACTTGCATGGTCATATCATGGATTTTTTGGATGACAAAGGGATCAATGTTGGTGGGACATGGAGGGGTTTTGTGGGGTCAAAGGTATGCAACTATGGTGGAATGGGAATAACATCCTATGCGTAATTTTCCAAGATGGCAAGATGATTTTGTATAATGATTGTGCTTACCATTTGTTCATGTCCTAGAAGGCACATGAAAGCCTCCATGGAGTGGGTGGTAGGCATCTTGCTAGGATCTTCCCACACATTCTGAACTGTTGCTTCTTGGGGGTCATACATCACCATTTCACCCATGGAATCATTTGGATCTACTGAACTAGTGGCTTGGTTGGCCTCTATCCCTTTTCTTTTCTTTGATCGTGTCATAGCAGGCATGAAAATGCAAAGTCCTAAGGTGAGGGAGAATGTAGATGTATCGAAAATGATGCTAGGGATGAGGATTTTAGATCAGGATGAGGGTAATGAGGATAATCTAAATGTAGGATGGTGGATGGTGAAGGATTCTGATGGTGGATTTCTCTAAGGGATCATGATGAGCTACCTTTCCTGATGTGGGATCAAAATATGTGGCATTGTCACCCTCAAATATACTTGTGATCTTTGGATGATAGGATCCTTACTAATGTGAATCAATCTCTAGATTGAGATGATGAGATCCATAAGAGCAAGTACTAGCTACCCTTGACAATGCTCTAGTCAAAGGGTGTGGCTAAGATTTTGATTCTAAGGATGAGGTTGGGAAAACTCAAGGTGAGTCCTTGGATGTGTTGGGGATTTTGGATGATGGTTCTAGGACTTAGATAGGAGATGATGCTAGATGAGGCTACCTAAAGGATAATGAAAATGGGCCTATGGGTCTATCTAAGATGAAAGGATGCTGAGACAACTTTGCAGTTTTTGAATTAGGAGGAGATTATGCCTACTAGTCTTCACTCTCTAATCTGACAAATTGGTGATCAACTCAGATCCGAAAGGAAAACTATTTAATTCTTGTGTTGTACTGTATGTTATCCAATTGGGTTTGGTAATTTTCTTCTTCACAAGTTGCAGTGACAATATGTTGATGGTCTTTAAGCTTTCTTTCTGCAACTTTCTTTTCTCGATATGCATGTGGTATGGGTAACCTAGCTTTCTGGTGCTTCATAGTCTCGGTCATAGGTCATAAAAAAAGTGTGGTTGTTCTCAGGATACTAGATTGGATCAAGCTAGGAAGTGACTACGGTAAGTATAGCTTGGATTGGTTTCGAACAAACTTGGTTTTTCTTTTAGGATATTGTCTTTGACAAACAGTCCTCACAAGAGACAAAGAAATCTAGCGGGAAATATGTAGATGATATCTCTTGGAAAAAGAACTTTGTAATTCCAATTTTGTGTATGCTCAACAAATGTTTTTACTGGGTCTGATCACTTTTGAAAACACATACAAGAAATTCCTACCTATAAGATAGGCTAGTATCACAACCTTTTCCCACAGCTTGATATCCAAAAATAGGAATACATATGGTGAGTAATCTTCACATGACTCAGGAAACTACTTGGGTCGGTCCTTGCATAAAGATTATGATACTTTTAGGAATAGATCAGGTAGGCTTCTGATTAATGGATTCTAGTAAAGTTTGTGGCATCCCCCCAATTAGTTTGTATGTGTATGACTCACTTAAGAGCCTAGTTGACCATGCTAAAATTGTAGGGATATTCACCTACCTTGAGCTACCATCAACACATGTCACCTGAGCTTATGGGGATAAGGTGAGAGTTTTCTCAACACCTTATTTATATACCAGTTGGGGAATCACTAGTTTGAGATCATTCTCTAAAGAGGAAGTGCTTCTCTCTAGACAGGCCTCACTAGAAGTGTTGTCAATCGAACTTGATCTTTCTCTTCACCCAAGATCCACGAAGGTGAGGGGAGAGGATATGGATACAAGTGGATTTCTTCCATGTCACTTACTTTAACAAGGTTTATGCAAAAATAAAAATCTCTAAGGAAGTGTTGAAAAATAGTCCTTCAAACATGCTAAGTATTCATTCCAAATTGAACCTAGTTTGGACTAAGTGTTCTCTATTCTAGAACATCAAACACTTATGTTTAGCATGCAAGGTTCTTTTTTGAAAGGTAAATGACAATGCTTCAAAAATACAGATTGCTTTGCAAAAAACAAGGAAAGTGTTTACTCCTCTTAGCATTCAAGATTGTGTTTGATCAATTTTTAAGCACCAAATGAAGTGTTCATTGCACTGATTCTTTGTCCCTTATGCATTCAAGATTGAGTTTTCATTGATTTTAAGCACCAAAAGGAAGTGTTAACCTTTGTTCATTTTAAAACCAAAACTGAAATGATGAAGTGTTGTTTGGCATACACTATTCTTTTTAATGCACCAAAAACAAAGTGAGTTAATTTTGTTTTAAAAATTTAACCCATGTTCTCTCAAAGACCTGCAAACTTGCAGTAGAAAAACCGCATTCTCGCAAAGCCATACAGGCGTTCCCACAGACTGTTAGAAAAATAAAAAATGCTAGAATAATAAATGCAAACATAATTTTGATACCTGTAGACGCATTTCCACAAGTCAAATAGCATTCTCCCAAGTCAAATGTCAATCCTGAATTGCGGAAATGAGGGCAAAAAACTCAAAAAAATTAAGTGTCATATGGCTTACAGATGGTTTAACAATCAACACTGCCAAGTCAAACAATGTTCCCACAGTAGTCAAAGAGAGATCTCACATTGTGGGAATGAAGGTAAGAAAATAAGAACAACAGTGAGTGTAGTACAGCTTCCAAATAGTACATAGGAAAACCCACCTAGTCAACAGGCATTCCAGTGTTGTGGGAATGCAACCCCACAAAAATGGTATAGTCAGTCACTGGTAGTGTCCAGACAAAGAACATAAAAAGATAGAAAAACAAAGGTTTTATTTCAGGAATGCATTCCCACAAATCCGTACAAGCGTTCTCGCAAAATTGACATTTTTTTGGATGTTGATGCTATGTAAAATTTGAAGGTGGGAATGTCTATGCAAATGTCTCCTCTTTGGTCCTGAATCTATAAAATGCCCAGAAAACCCTTGCAACACACTCAAACAACAAAAAAATTAGTATTTGGGTTAGTTTTTGCAAAGAAAAATAGAAAAGATGAAGAAAAATGACTCTTGAAGTGGGTCCCACCAGGTGTGCCAAAATGTAAGTATCTAAAATGTAGTCTAAGGAATGCAAAGTAAACCAAATATTCAACAACACAAGCTAGATAAACACTTAAGATTAGACCTACAAAATGAAGACAAAGCAACAAAGGAATGCAAACCTCAAACCTAAAAAGGCTTCAAGTTGTAGAAGATTTTTCCAAGGATGGAATGTGTGCTCAAATGCTATGCTCAAGCTTCAATAGAGATTTTGGCATTATAATGGTAGCTTGGTAGTTTTTAGGCTCTTGAACTAGCATGATAACTTTTCATAAAAGATGGATGAAAATGAAGGAAAAGAGCTTCTCTTTTATAGAAAGGAGCTATGAAATGGATGGTCAAGATGAAAACTTGAGGAAGGGTGGAGATGCATTCAAGGGAGAGCACATGGATTGTGCTTTCTCAAATGCATAGCATTGTGACAAGTGTCACAATGGAGAAGGTGAGAGGAGAGGCCAAATCCTTGAGGGATGTGACAACTTTGGAAGGTGTGAAGGGGGACAAGTGTGTAAGAATATGTAAGAGATGTGTAAGAGGCTTTATGATTTGGCATTGGAGGATGTGGTGATGTTGACATGAGAGTTGACTTGTGTTGACTTAGCATTTTTTAATCTTGGATTATGATTGTGAAAATATTTAAGGGGTGAATAGGCTTGGATTAGAGGGTAAGTGGAGGATTAGGGGGGTGTGATTGGAGGAGAGAGAATGAGTGGAGGGTTAGATTAGCTAAGCCTAGATTTTTAGCTAATTAAATAGGATTTAGAATTAAATATTTAATTTAGTTCCAAGTGGGAGGAAAAAAAGGGGTTCATGAATTAATTTAATTAGATAAGTGTATCCATTTAAATTAATAGAAGAATAGGGATTTAATTAGTTATCAGACTATAGGTTTGTCATTTAGATAATTAATTGGACTATAGTTAATTAATAAAATTAATTAACTAGGGGATGATATAAATTAATCAAATAATAATATTTAATTAATAAGATGTCCTAGGAGAAAACTAAATAAGATTACTAAATTATGTAATCAAATTTAGGTGTCTACATATTCATATTGTACTTCTAAAATTTTAAGTAGTGCGTTTAAACTTTTAAATAGCACTTTTGATTTTTAGTACTTTTAAACTCTGAAATAGTGCTTTCGCCCTGAGAAAAAAGTTTTTAATTGCCATTGTCAGTTTTTCAAACTATTCAACATCGTTGATTAGACTATTAGTTTATGTAACAACCTTGATGTTATAGCGAGTCGTAAGATGTCAGTACGAGTTAGTCATAGTTTGAATGTTTGATCATCAATCTAGATTTAGATGATGGATGATGATGAATTATCTATCCTCTTTGAATAGACTTAGGAAAATTGAGTGTGGTTTGATATTTGTAAATATTTGATTGACTTAGGATAATCCAAATGATAATTGATTTCAAAACTGATGTAATTGAACTTTCTTTTTGTAGGTGGTTCTTAAGTCATTGGGTGTTCGTGGATTATATCCTTTACCTATGAGTATGATCGATGACTTGAGTGTGTTTGATTGGAGACATGTCAACCTTTGTCGACTGTCTTTCCTTCTTTCTTAACTGTGATTCTGAGTGAATAAGGGTTTGATCACTATTATGGCCAAGAGATGGCACTCAAACCATAATACATTTCATTTGCCTATGGGTGAGATGATGATCATCCTGGAGGATGTATATCGTATCCTTCGTCTTCCTACTAGAGTAGAGCTAGTATACTATGATTATGTTTATGATGGATTAGCATGTCGACGGGTCTTCCAGGATCTGGCAATTGGAAATGATCACATCCAGTGGGAACAATTTAATTCTTTTTTGGTGTTTCCAATAGTATTAGGTGCTTTGATTGATGGGTTCCTTGTTCCTGATAGACAAGCTCATGGGTTTACAGTCGGATGGAGTCTTATTCTTGAGGACTTGATGGCTCATCCTTAATGATTTGATTGGGGTTCATGTGTGTTAGCTTAGTTGTATCATGAGCTACATACAGTTGTGTATAGATGATCTTCCATGCTCACTGTAGGAGTGATTCTCTTACAACTTTGGACTTGGGAGAATATCCCAGTGACATGACCATTACAACACAATAAGGAGATCCAGGTTGGCCATTCACCTGGATGTACGAGGGTATGGTGATACAGACCCATATGGGTAAGTTAGATTACTAACATTGGGTTATCGATGATATGGATGTGGTGGTCTGGAGGCTATATCTGGGATGTGAGGCTAGGCCTAAGGATGGCACTGAACTGCCTTACATGTTTTATCCATGGTGGCTGATTGGGTGTACCTCATATATCATTGAGAGATTTTTCTTCAGGAGGGTATTATGTCAGTAAGGGCACACATAGGGTATACACTAGGGCATTGCTATGTATGCTCAGGCGTAGGCCAAGAGATCTTTTTGGGCACCCTGTGTGGATTTCAGGACAACTTACCATGAGGTACAAGAACTTGGGCATTTACCTTGGTTGATGAGAGAGCATGTAATTGATGTTGGTGTTATAGATGAGTATGTAGATTGGTTTTCTTGGAACCCATTTCTGAGGTTTACAGATCCAGCTGAGAGATTCATAGACATAGATGAGGAGTCATATGGTGATGGTAGTGATGTGGGTAATGCGGGGGATGATGCAAATGATAGAGATGGCAAGAGGGGTGGGGATAGAGTTAGAGGATGACATGGATTATGAGGTTGTTGAGCAACTAGAGTAGGAAGAGTTCATATTCCAGCTATTGTTATTGCTCCTATTCCTCCAAGGGGTGGTCAGGCTAGAGGTGGTGCAGATAGAGAACTTCATTAGGTTGTTATGGATCCAGCTGTTAGACATGGCTGACCTAGAGCCAGGCAACAGTGAGAGGTTGATGTACAGATTGCACAATTTTTATTGGATTAGGCATAGGGTCCACCTACTTAGCAAGGTATACCGCTGGTCATTCCATAGGCTACATCTTCTTAGGCACCTACTTCTCATTCGATGCCATCATCTTCTTCATGTCCATCTTCTTCCAGATTTGTTCCATCTTTATCTGATCCATCTTCTTCCATGTCATCTTCTTTTATGCCTCCACCTCAGACTTCTACTACACAGGCTCCTAGTACAGTTGCACCAGAGGTTTGTGCTTTATAGATAGATATGTCTAAGATCAAATAGGAGGTTAGGCAATTGATTTATATGATGCAGGCCTTTATGGCCATGATGAGTCAACATGGGTTATAGCCTAGCTCAAGTTGTCCTCCAGATAGTGCTCATGGTCCTGATGGTGGAGATGGTACTGATGGTTCGGCCAGTTGATTCTATATTTAAGATGTTTCATATTCTTGTATTGATGATATATATGATCTCATTCTTTTGTTGATATCGAGACTTTAGACTATATTGTATCTTTTTGATTTATTGATGTTGTTTATGTTGATACATTGATACTTTGATGGAATTTGATGTTTGGATATTGCATTTATGATCTTTGCATAGCCTCTGATATTTTGCTAATTTTATGATGATGTTACCATAGACTCTGATACTCAGTTTGATAGCTTTCACTATATATGATGTCATGATGTGTTGGATCTCCTTTTCAGGTGTTTTAGCATGATATGCAGATCTAGATGGTTCTATCTCCTATATGCTTTGTTTAATGCTTTTCAAAGTGTAGTTTTATGATGTGTATGCACATTTTCTAGTGATGCTTAAACGTTTATCTTATGTATGACATCAAATACATGAATGAATGAACTTAATGATTTTAATGCTATATTTTATTGTGGATGCACCAAGATATAGATGTGTTAGATGTATTTAATGAATAATGTTATGGATGCCTTTTTGGTAATATGGATGTATGTATATGAATATGAATGAAATGGATTCATGTTATGTAATGTAATAGTTTTTATGTGATTCTTATGATTATGGATGTATAATTCTTAATGATTCTACATGTTACATGATATGAGTGATGATGCAATGTCCTATGCTTTTATATGAATGGATTTATATGCATGATGCAATGACTTCTAAGATGACTTAAATGATATGTACTTCATAATGATGTTTTGAAATGTAATGATTTAAAGGATGTAATGATGTAATAATTTAGACCTAATGAATGCAATGATAAATGCACTTAATAGATTTAATATGAATGATTTCTTTTGCAATGAATGATGTGTTCTAAATGAAATGAATTTTAATGATGCAATCTAAAACACTTAATGATTTCTAACATGGATAAATGAATGCAACATAATGCAACTAATGTAAATGAATTTGAATTTAAATGATTTATGCAACCAAATGCAATTAATGATCAAAAAGTGACTTAATGCAATGTACTTAATGATTTAAATGATGAAATGCAACTTAATGAAATTATTTTTAAATAAACTTAACCAATGCAAGCGAACTAATGGAATGCCTTCCTATTTTTAATTTTTGAATTTCCAACACACTCGATCACATATAGTTTTGATGATCCTTTGATTTTTTATTTGACTACACCCCCTCTTTTTGTGTCAATTTTCCCTCTTGCAAATTAAATGCTAAAGCTAAGGAAAGAAAAATACATTAAATGCATTTAATCTAGGATGTATGTAACTAACTATCACCATTCAAAAGTTTGGAGCTTATATTCATCATTGAGCAATTTTTGGAATTCCAATTTTTAGTATAACCATCACTAGTTCAACCATGATGATATGAATACTTTTTGCACCCCTTGTATTATTTTCCCATCCTGTCTAGGTATGACTATCACTGATTGAAGCCAATCATGAGAGTATGAATACCAATTTTGTCAGATTCTATGTTGCAAGTGGATTTTGGTATTATGATATTGAATGTCAAAATATCTAAGGTATCCTTTTGCATAAACAAACAAAGATCTTAGTTTTATCCTATGTACAAGTCCATGATGATTCTTTTATAATCACATCCTTAGAAAAATAATACATGTTTTAAAATTTTTATCTTAATACAGTCATTCAGAAATCAACTAAAATATCATGCTTTCATCAGAGCTTGTCTAGTTTAAAAATTTTCATTGATTCACAGAAAGACATGATTTCATCAATTAAGTCAACACTTTAGAAAAAATTGCAATATTTTTCAAATCCATATTTCAAGTATACTTCCATCCATTTCATACTTTTAATGTTGATAAACATAAGGTCATGTAAGATCTCAGATCAAATTTTGCATTTGGTTCAAATTTGATTAGAATAAAGATTTGATTAAGTGTTTCACTTGCATTTTTGATGAATTGATTAAATGATTGATTGGAGTTTTCTTTTGATGAATCCTTCCTCCTTTAGATTAGATTTCCCCTATTTTGATATGATCTAAAAGTTGGACTTAGGACAACTTGTAGATTAGGTGACCAAAATCTTTAGGTACTTGCAAATGCAACTATGGGATTCTATTATGCAATATATACAAATGCTGGCAAATGCAATATTAAAAGGTGACTGCTAGGTATGCACCTAACTTGGACTTTCAATGGTGCCTATTTGCTAGGTTTTCACTGACTGAATGGATCTTGCTTTCTTTTTCTATTTTTAAAGCTTTTTCTTTTTTTTCTACCTAGGTGCCTATTTGCTAGGTTTTCACCAAGATACTTTTTCTCTTTTTCAATTTTTTTTTTGGCATTTCTCCTTTTTCAACTTTCCTCTTTTCATATAATCAAGGTGCCTATTTGCTAGGTTTTCACCAAAACAATATCTTTTGAGGATCATTTCTGAATGTTTTTTGCTCTCTTCATGTTAATTTTTCATTATTTTTATCTTTTCTGATTTTCCAATTTGTTTGGTCTTTTCTGCTTTTCAATGTTTTTGGTATTTTCTGGATCTCTTTTGACAATATACAATAAATAGGATGCTTTCCATCTGATTTTCTAATACTCTTTATACGTTTTCATTTGTCTCATGTATAGAACCTCTTTAGGTGAATGATATTGATAGGTTCTTGTAACTGTTCTCCATCACAATCGACTAGTTTATAGGTGCCTGTGCCAAAAGATGAGGTGATCACAAAATTTTCTAACCAATTTTCTTCCCATCTTCCTTTCTTTTCTCTTTCTCCTTGATTCTTGGGATTTTCTCTTAAAACTAGGTCACCTATTTGCAATGTCCTTGATTTGATATACTTGTTATACGGCCTTGAAAATCTATTTTGATATACTTTTAAGTGATCAAATGCTTTTTGGTATTTCTCATATAGTAGTTCTAGTTCATGGAACCTAGCAACTATATAGTGCTCTTTTTTTATTAACCCTTGTAGTGATACCCTTAACGATGGAAGTTCTACTTCCAAAGGTAAAACTGCTTCTTTTCCAAAGACTAAGGAAAATGGTGCAGCCCCTATTGACGTTCTAATGCTAATTCTATAAGCCCATAAGGTTGGGTTTATTTTTATGTGCCAGTCTCTACCTGAATTGTCCACCATTCTCTTTAATATCTTCAAGATGTTTTTATTTATTACTTCAACTTGTCCATTGCGTTGGGGGTAATATATTAATTAAGAGTGGTGAATCATGTGAAACTTGGTACATAACTCTTTTAGGTCCTTGTTTTTGAAGTGCTTGGCATTATCCATTATGATAGCATGAGGTACACCATATCTGTATATTATGTGGTTTAGGATAAATAAGGACATCTATTTACCTATTGCAGTTGATAAGGGTACAACTTCCACCCATTTGGTATACTACTTTGTTGTAGTGATGATGAATTTATGACCATTTGAAGATGTTGGATAAATCATTCCTATTAAATCTAGACCCCATTGATAAAATGACCAAGGTGTTGTCATTGGATGAAGCTCTTATGCAAGCACAAGTATCGAGTTTCTATGAAATTGACACTTTTGACAAGTTTTATCAAAGTGACAAGCATCTTTCTCCATTGTAGGCCAAAAATATCCTATCCTAAGAAGTTTCTTAGCTAGGGTTAATCCATTTGAATGTGACCCACATATCCCTTCATGAATTTCTCACAAGGCTATATCTGATTCCTCTCTCTCTAGACATATAAGAAACATTCCATCTAGACGCTTACAATACAATGTGTCAGATATTAACGTATAATGAGCATCTTGTTAGATAAATCTTTTCTTTTGGTTCCTAGTTTGGTCCATGGGTATGATTTGGTCTTTCAAGTAGGTTTAAATAGGTCCATACCAAGGTGATTCATGTGTTATCAAAAAAATTGATGAAGGGTGCTCCCCTTTATACCACAAACATATAACAGAAATAGAGAAACAACAACAATATGCAAGAATAGAAAATTGGCTTCTTATTATCTCCACAAATGTGGAATTACAAACTTTTAGAATTACAATATGCAAAACCACATGGGCATTCCCATACAATATTCTATAGGACAAGCCTCGAATCATTACCCAAATCTACCCAGAACTGCCCTAGACAACACTACGAGCCTTCTTTATATAGGCAATTTTCACCACTCGAGAAGGTTCCAAAAATTTAGCCCTTAGGGCTGACAAAACTTAGAATTATTTTATTTTAAAATTTATTACATCAAAGTCAGCTCAAAATGACTTTTGAAACCCAAACATAAATTTTGAAGGAAAATTATTTTCCGCCATTTTAGGTGACCCAACTTTTGAAGACCATAAGTCATCGCTAGTTGACCCGATTGACTATTATAACCCCATTCTGGAAACACCACGAAGTGCTCTACAGATTTGATTGGTGCAAGCACCTATCACCCAAATTTTTGACCTCATCCAGGGCCTCTAAAGCCTTCAAAATTGAGTTTGAAGTTTTTGTACCCTATTGCCAATACCAAAAATCTTCAATATCTTGAAAACTAGACCTGATCTAGCCATGAAACTTTACCAGCAGGCTGATACGACTGAGATGAACCTCCACATGTGAAATCAGAACATTCCAAGATCGTATGACCAACTTACTAAAAATAGAAAGTTTCCATAAATAGCAGCCCTACACAAGATAGCCCTTATTGAATTCAAAAATAGAAATATTTTTGGGTGATGCAAGATTTCTCTTACACCCAGGATGTTCCTGCATCAGAAACCCAAGGTAATTTGAGAAGTGACCCTGTCACGACTCAGGTGTGTAGAGGAAAACCAAGATGGTTAACCTCCTTCTTTGTCAACCATGATGAATCTTCAACAGGTCATCCTTTCCACTTGACCAGATATTCTTCATATGTCCTATTCCTTGTGCTTCTGCCAACATGACTGTCCAGTATGTCTTCAATCTCCTTGGTATCTGAACTACTTGCTAGAATACTCCACTGTGCTGCTGTGATCTCATCTTCAAAACTTCCTTCATGATACTCTTTCAAATCTAAAATTTTAAACACAGGTGAAATATTTAGCTCACTAGGCAATTCTACCTCATATGCATTTCCTGAATCATGCTTCTTTAGTATCTTACATGGTCCAAACTTCTTCATTTTCAGCTTGTTATATGTACCAACTGGAAACTGCTCCTTCCACAAATGAACCATGACTTCATCCCCAACCTGAAATTTCTTATGCTTGATTTTCTCATCTTCCTTAGCCTTATACTGCATGTTCAACTTGGTAATGTGCTTCCTCACCTCCCCATGGATGTTCTTCAAATGTTCTGCAAAATCTTCAGCTTCAGCACTACTTATTTCTCTTTTATCTATCTTTCTCAATTTAGATGCATTTCTTGGACTATTTCCATATACAATCTGGAATGGTTATTTACCAGTGCTCCTATTGAAAAAATTATTGTATGGAAATTCTACCTGTGGTAAAATCAAATCCCATCCTGTTGGCTTGTCTCCAACCAAACATCTCAAAAAATTTCTCAAACTTCTATTCACCACCTCTATTTGTCCATCAGTCTGTGGATGATGTGATGAACAGAACTTCAAATCTATCTTCAACTTTTTCCACAATGTCCGCCAGAAATATCCAACAAACTTAGTATCTCAATCTGAAACTATGGTCTTTCGCAAACCATGTAGTCTCACCACTTCTCTAAAAAACAATTCTGCTACATGAACATCATCATTAGTCTTCTTGCAAGGAATGAAATGTGCCATCTTCAAAAATTTGTCAACCACCACAAAAATTGAATCATGTCCCCATTGAGTCCTCGGTAAACCAAGAACAAAGTCCATACTTATATCCTCCCAAGGCTTCTCTGGTATAGGTAATGGTTGATACAACCTTGTATTCTGCTTCACTCCTTTCACCATCTAACATACTCTGCAACTTTGTACAAACTTCTGCACATCTTGCTGCAACTGTGGCCAATAATAATTCTCACCAACCAAAGTAAGGGTTTTATCATGACCAAAATGTCCAGCCAATCCTCCACTATGCTTCTTTTTTATGAGATTCTCCCTCATAGAACTTTTTGGAATGCACAACTGACTCCCTCTGAATAGCATATCATCCTGGATGATGAAATCTAGCTATTTCATCTTGTCTAGAGTAATAGGTTCTATACAAGCTTTCCAAGCTTCACCAAAATCAGGATCCTCTGGATACAAATTCTTGAGTTCCTTGAACCCAACCACTTCAATCTGCATTTCTGTCAGCAATAGTTGCCTTTTGCTAAGAGCATCTGCAACCCTATTAGACTTTCCACTCTTGTGTTTCAAAACAAATGTATAACTCTACAAAAACTCAACCCATTTCAAATGCCTCTGATTCAACTTTCCTTGACTATTAAAATATTGCAAAGCTTGATGATTAGTATATAAAACAAACTCCTTAGGAAGTAGATAATGTCTCCACTTCTTTAATGCATGAACTATAGCATAAAATTCTTGATCATAAATAGAATACTTCCTCTTGGCATCATTTAACTTCTCACTAAAATAAGCAACAGGTTTACCTTCTTGGCTCATAACAACCCCTATTGCAATACCACTAGCATCACAATCTACTTGAAACACCTTATTAAAATCTAGAAGTGCTAAAACAGGTTGTTCTATAACTTTTTGTTTCAACAATTGAAAACTCTTTTCTGCCCGATTAGTCCACTTAAACTTTTTTCTATCCCCTCTCATTGTTTCAGTCCAAGGTCCACCAATACTGCTAAAATTTTTGATAAACTTTCTATAAAAGCTAGCCAAATGATGAAAAGATCTTACCTTAGTAGCACTCCTTGGAGTATGCCATTCAAGGATAGCTTGTACCTTCTCTGGGTCTATTTTCAGACCTTTTGTTGAAACTACAAATCCCAAATACACTAACTCTTTCTTCACAAAACTGCACTTCTTCAAATTAATCAACAATTTCTCATCTTTCAGCTTCCCAAACACCATACAAATATGCATCATATGTTCCTCCAATGTTTTGCTAAAGATCAAAATATCATCTAGGTAAATAATGAAAAACTTACCTAGAAATTCTTTCAGAACCTCGTTCATGAGCTGCATGAAAGTGCTCAGTGCATTGGTTAGCCCAAAAGTCATGACTAACCACTCATACAATCCTTCCTTTGTCTTGAAGGCAGTTTTCCATTCATCTACTTCTCTGATCCGAATCTGATGATATCCACTCTTCAAATTTATCTTTGAGAAATACACAGCTCCACTCAAAAATTCCATAATATCATCCATTCATGGCAATGGAAACTTGTACTTGATTATGATCTTATTTATTGCTCTAACATCTATACACATCCTCCACTCTCCATTCTTCTTTAGTGCTAATATCACTAGTACAGCACAGGGACTCAGACTCTCACGGATCAATCCTTTTTGCAGCAACTCATTTACTTTTCTGTTCAATTCCTCACTTTCTGCAGGTGTCATTTTGTGTGCTACCTTATTCAGAAAAATCACTCCTGGGATCAAGTCCATCTAGTGACTAATCTTCCTGACTAGTGGTAATCCATCAGGCACATTATCAAATACAATATCCTAAAACTCATCCAACAAATCTACAACTTCTATAGGAACATCTTCTACTTCCTCCTTACCAGCTTTTGGAATTAAAGAAAAACACACATGCTCATGCCTCATACCATCTAGGAACCTTCTTCCATCAACAAAAATTATTCTTACACTAACACATACCTTTTCTTCTATGTCATTCAATGGCTTTAGCTTATGTCACATTCCATCCTTTGTCAGGGAATAGGTATTTGCATGACCATCATGTACAACACATCTATCAAACTACCATGGTCTACCCAACAACATATGACATACATCCATAGATATGATATCACACAGTACCTCATCTTAGTACCTGCTAATCTTGAACTTCACTAGGCATTGTTCATTGACCATGACCTTGTGGTCATCATTTACCCAGGCAATCCGATATGGATGGGGTGCTTCTGTCTCTTGAGCTTTAGCTTTGTCACCATCTCTTCTGACACCAAATTGTTAGCTCTTCCACTATCAATAATCACATCACAACACTTACCCTCACACTTGCAGCTGGTGCAAAACAGGCTCCTCCTTTGTTCCGGTTCATTCTCACCACTCAACAGGACTCTTTTGTTAATCAATGTTTCTCCTCTTTTAACATCTTCAAAATGTGACAATCTGGTATCTTCATCTACATGTGCAACTCTGGCCTGGCCTTCATTTCTCCTATCTGTCCTTCCTTGTTGTTGAGGACATTCAAATGCCCTATGACCTTCTTCTCCATAATGAAAATATGTTACATAGAAGCCTCCTCTTCCAGATCCTTGTCCTCTTCCTCTTCCTCTCTGATCTCTATTACTTTGTTCCTGGAAGCGATTGGAATTATTTCCTCTTTGATTCTGGCTACTACTGGCCTCATCCTTCTTTTTTGGATCTTCATTTTGGTCACCATATGACCATCCACCAGATCTTCCACCACAACCTCTTCCATTTTGTCTACTCTCAAACTTCTTGTTCAACTTTTCCTCTACTTTTAGGGCAAACTGCTATGCCTCCTCAATACTATTCATTTGAACTAGATTCAACTCCTCCTGGATGCTTGGCCTTAACCCATTAAGGTATCAGGCAACTTTCTCCTTATCAGCTTCTACATGGCCTGTTCTGATGAGGAGTTGATAGAATTCCTCTACATACTCTTGAATAGATCTTCCTGCTTGCTTCAAACTTTGCATTTTCTTTAGTAGGTCAAGGTCATAATCAATAGGAATGAACTGTCACTTCAATTTATCCACCATCTGATCCCATCTTGTGATTTTATCTTTCCCTCTTCTATTTCACTCCAATTGAATTTCTTGCCACTAGATCTTCACATGACCTTTCAATCTAGCCTTCACAAATTTGACCCTATCAGGATCCTCAACATCTTCATACTCAAAATATTCCTCACATTCATTGATCTAGTTGATGAATTCCTCTGGGTTAAGATTTTGAAAAAATGTAGGAACCTCAATCTTAGGTCTTTTCCTAATCTTGGAAATGGCCCAAAAAAGTCTATCTTCCTCCTGGTTCACAACTTCGGCTTCTCCTTCTTGATATTCTTCTTTGGCTTCATCCTCGCTTTCATCTCTGACATTAAGATTCATTCCTCTATGAATCTCTTCTTGCAATGCTCGCACTTGTCTCTACATCTCTCTAACCTCAAGTGTCACAGCACCAGCTCTTCCACCACATTCTCTTCATGGAGGCATTTTCATGATGCGCACTGAAACCCTAACCATAGTCCTGGTGTAAACTACCTCATAGTTGGTGATCTATTTACACACTCAAGAACTCCTTCTCTGATACCACTTGATGAAGGGTTCTCCCCTTTATACCACAAACATATAACAAAAACAAAGAAACAACAACAATATGAAAGAATAAAAAATTGGCTTCTTATTATCTCCACAAATGTGGAATTACAAACTTTCAGAATTACAATATGCAAAGCCACATGGGCATTGCCTTACAATATTATGTAGGAAAAATCTACCCAGAACTGGGCCCTAGACAACACTACGGGCCTTCTTTATATAGGCAATTTCCACCACCTGAGAAGGTTCCAGAAATTTAGCCCTTAGGGCCAACCAAACTTAGAATTATTTTATTTTACAATTTATTACATCAAAGTCAGGTCAAAATGACTTTTAAAACCCAAACAAAAATTTTGAAGGAATATTATTTTTCACCATTTCAGGTGACCCAACTTCCGAAGACCATAAGTCATCGCCAGTTGACCTGATTGACTATTATAACCCCATTCTGGAAATGCCACAAAGTGCTCTACAGGCTTGACAACACAAGCACTTGTTACCCAAATTTTCAACCTCATTCAGGGCCTCTAAAGCCTTGAAAACTAAGTTCAAAGTTTTTGTACCCTACTACCAATACCGAAAATCTTCAATATGTTGAAAACTAGACCTGATCTAGCCATGAAACTTTACCCACGGGCTGATATGACTAAGATGAACCTCCACATGTGAAATTAGAACATTCTAAGATCATATGGACAACTTACTAAAAATAGAAAGTTTCCATAAATAGCAGCCCTACACAAGATAGCCCTGATTGAATTCAAAAACATAAATATTTTTGGGTGATGCAAGATTGCTCTTACACCCAGGATGCTCTTGCATCAAAAATGGTATGAGGATGGGTAGTGTCAAATGTGAGTTGTTCCACTTCTTCTACAAGAAATTCATATATGGCACTTTGATCTGGTATTTGTAGAAGTGAGGCCAAAGTTGCCATTGCATTTGCTACTTTGTTCTTTTCCCTTAGCACTTTCTCAAATGTAATAAGAGTGAAGTACTTCTTAAGATTTTCCACCATGTTTTTGTAAGGTATCATCTTGTCATCTTTTGTGTGATATTCATCATTAATCTGATTGATAACTAGTTGGGAGTCTCCATACACATGTAGCTATGTCACCTTCCATTCCAATGCTAACTTTGTACCGATGACCAAGGTGTTGGCATGTGATGTTTTGGAGTACTGGAAATCTTCTAATGGTTTTCATTTATGGAAAAACTTATCATAGTATGATGGCATGTTGTGGAGATTGTCACTGGATTAACAGTCATGAAAATGACTAAGTCGAGAATTAGGAAAACAGGGTATTGTGCCATAGTTTTGGATAGCGATGAAGAAATAAAAGATATTATGGCTTAAAAAGTTAACTGGAGGTAGTTTGGGATATTTAAATTCTTTAGTTAAGATTTCATGAGTTTTTGATAGCTAGTGTATAAGATATAGTGTTCGGAAGGTATGTGAAGATAGTAAAATAGTATATCAGGGTATATGAACAATTGGGAAGATTAAGGAGAGCATAATGGATATGGTAACATGCTAAGACATGTAAATAAATTATAGTGCTAACTATTTGGTAATATAAGAGTGCCAACTCCATATATATCATTTCCACAAGTTTCTATTATGTTTTTGGATGGCAATTGTGAATTCAACTGAGAGGCTAATTTTGTATAAGTATAGATAGTTTTTTGTGAAAGAAGTATGGATGTGGAATGATAAAGGGATAATTTTGTGAACATCAGAGTAGAGATTAGATGTGAGATTAGTAAGAAGTCAAGCTACAACTGGAACCATCTAAGAAAGATAAGTGCTTGTATTGTTCCCCTTTTGAGAACTATTTTGGGACAGTATTGATTGTAAGAGCAGTGTGCTCACCACCTTTAACCAGGTGTTTTTAATGCCCCTAACAGGGTTTTTGTAATCCTCTAACAAGGAAATGTACTATGTAACAATCAACTCCCAACATGGCTAGATCTCCTAATAGGGACATTATACTTTAGTACATATTTGTTGGTACCATCCCCACTGGGGTTTTCCCTTTAATTAGGGTTTCCTCAAGAACAAATCATGGTGTCATGAGTAATGTGTTATGCTTATATGTTCTTTTCATTTTTTAATTACTTTGGATTATTTATAATTGTTTAAATTTGAAATCAAAGTTCTATAATACTGATTCACCCCCCTCTCAGTATTACCTAATCCTAACAATTGGTATTAGAGAAAGTAGCCCTTTGAGACAAAGCTTAATAGCTTTAGGGAGATCAGAATGGATTCAAAAGATTTACAAGTAAAATATGAATCTCCACTTGAAGATCTAGATAATATGAAAGCTAAAAATGGTGAGCTGAAATTAAAATTAAGAAGAGAAAAAGGTTTCATGAGGAAAGTTAAAGAATAGCTTGAGATTGTAAAAGATCAGAGACAAGACCTTATGGAGAAAATCAAAGAAGGATTTGTCAAAGATACATCAGAAAAAGTAAAGATGCTAGAGCAAGAAAAAGAATAAATCAATCGCTTAATGATTAAGGAGATTCAACATGAGAAGGATGAAAGAAACAAAGTTGAAAAGTCACTAAAAGAAGCCAACCTCCAGATTGAAAATATAAAAATAGAACTTTAGCATTACAAAGATAAATATCAGGAATTAGATAACTACAATAAGATCATCAAAGGTGAACTCACTCAAGCTAGATTGCTCATTGAGGAGTTACAGATGAAAAATGATAAGAATACTAAACAAAGAACATAACAAAAATCTAAAGGAGACATGAGTGGACCCAATGGAGCTGGAAGTTCAAAAACTCAAGAAGAACCAAAAGAAGCCAAGAATGAGAAAAGATCTATTCCAAATGAAAGACCTGAAGATTCTAGAGAACAAGTCAAACCTTTCAGAGGTAGATGCTTTGGATGTAACAAAGTTGGTTAGATGAAAAGAAACTGTAGAAGTAATGATAATTATAAACCCTTTACCAGCTACTATTTTAATTGCTATGAGTATGGTCACAAAAAGGTAGATTTCAGTAAACCTGATCAATCTAGGTACAAGAAAGACTATATCAAAGAAGAAATTGCAGCCAAGATTACATGTCAGAAATGTAATAACTTTGGGCACATAACAAGGTACTATAAGTTGCACACTAGTCAAGATAGAAGAAGACCACCCATATATTACAAATGCAATAATCCAGATCACATTGTGAAGTTTTGTAGATACAATAGAGAGAGAGAGAAAAAAGAGGACCAAGAAGATTTAATTAACTAGAAACACCACCACCTATAGTCATAAGGAATAACATTAGTGACAGTGGTATAAGCCTAAATGATTGCATGAATGAAGGTAATAAATTAGAGAATGAGAAGATATGGCAAGTAAAAGTTCTAAATAAGGTAGTAGTTTAGGGAGAGACAACTTGTGATGTTGTATCTTTGCATGATGAATTCTTTGAGGCATCAACCTAGAAGGCCTCATAGCCTCATGGGGAGTAGTGAATGAAGACAATAGAAATTATCCAGCCCCTGTATAAGCAAAATAAGCTCATGCGAGCTTAGGTATGATATGTACAAATGTCCTTGAATCTATGGATGAGATCATAGCACCTGAAGATTCATCTTTTGTGTTCATGAGTTTTGCATTGACCAAATGACATGAGAAGTTGAGCTACCTGTGTTTAATGCACACACTCAACTTATGATGAATAAAAGACTTGAAAGACTTCATTTCTCCACCATTTGTTGATCAGCAACTAAGGTGAGCAGAAGTGTGAAGGAAAAGCAGTAATCTAGTAGAGAGATTTTGTGCTTGCATAAAGAAAATCATTGGATTTGTGTGCATTTAAGGTATTTAGACCGAATCTCTTTGAAATTCATGGATGCAATAGTAATTTGTGATGTGGTAGAGAGACCTAGGTATAAGTTCAAAAGGCATCCATATAAATCCTATGAGGATTATCTGAAAGGGGCATTTTTCCAAACCCCTGTAGGTGTGTTGCACATAGAGGATATTAGGGCATACATACACTACAAATATGAGATTATTGGGGAGGTAAACATCTTCTATGAATTGAATAGTATGAGAGATGTAAATGGGTCCTTGATAGAAGAATTCAAACATTTAAAAGACCTATCTATACTCAAGTTAACTCGATTCATTGATTTCACAGAAGTCAAATGGTTCAAGATCATTCTAAGTATAGTTCATGATAAGTTCCCATGGATAGGTGACTAACTAGTAAAGATATGCACTCAGTTGATCCATGATATCACAGGGCTTGGAAATGAAGGAGCCCTACCTATTAGTAAGAAAAATCTAAGAAAAGATGTTGAAACCCTCACACACTCCAAATGGGACAAGAGGGCTATGACTGTAAGTGATATATACCTACAAGATGTCAGATTGGTAGTAATGCTAATTGGCTACAAGATGTTCTAAAATTCTAGACTTAATTCTGTATCAGCTGGAGTTGTCATAATGGCCTACAGAATGGTTAAAGAAAAAAAATGATATAACCTTTGTGAAGTTTTGGCACAACAGTTTTTGGAAAATGTTAAGGTTATTAAGAAGGACAAATCCAAGGCATTCAGGTTTGGGTCACTACTAGTTCACATGTACCTTCATGTTATTCACAACTTTCTTGGTCTGTATCCTACAACATGGAAAGACAATAAACCCATTGGTCTACAAATCTTAGACTATTATAGAAGGCAAAAAAAGGATTGGATTGATGGAGAACTATTTGGCATGATTAAGATCTTGCAAAGGTAGATGAAAGAAAGATATAAAATTCACAAAAGCCTAGTAGAAAAATATGAGGACACCATCTATTTCATGGTTGAAACTAATTGTGTCTATTTTGAGGTAGTTGAGCCTAGAACCAAATGGTGTTATCCTATAGGATATGAGGTAAGTGCTGAAGTACTATCTATGTAAGTAGAACATGTATTAGTAGCAAAAAAGGATCCCACTCAAGAAAGATGGGGTACATACAGAGAAAAATATTAAAAAGTTAGAGAAGAATAAGAGAAAGTAATAAGAAAGAGGAAAGTTGGCAAGACAGTAGAAGAGATTACTATGAAGGTAGGAATCACAAAGAAGCAGTATTTGGACTTGAAAAACAAGATGGAGGCATCTTCTAGTGTTGCCATTGGTTCACCCATCTCATTGGAAACAAAGAAAACAACCACTACTGAAACATCATTGATTTATCAATCCCTCAAGAGGAAGAAGCACATGAAGTTGAAAATACAATAGTTCCTAGAAGATCATCTAGGATAGACAAGAAGGTTAGTCCAAAAGAGAAAAAGACAGAGGTCAAGAGGAAGAAAAAGGAAGAAAAACTCATTGAAAAAGAAAAAAGAGAAAATAGTTCAAAAGAATCCACAATCCTTATGGAAACAAGATATGCAAGCTCAACAAAAAAGGGTTATCAAGGATGGAAACCTAATATCTATAAATAGATACTATGAGTGATATAGTCTTGAGGATCAAGCAATCATTGAGGACACCATTATTGAGCATTTGTTAGTTTTCAAAAAGAATTAATTGGAAATTGAAGCCAGTGTTCCCAAAGATCTATACAGCAAGCTAGAAATCAGAAAAAAAAAATTAGCACATTTAGAAGATGAGAACATAAGGAACAAAACAATTGATGATATGTTTCTGGTTGTGTCTATTTAGGAAAGAGAAAGAATCAATAAGGAACTAAAGCCTCTTCTAAGAAAAAAGGCCAAACTAGTCAAGATCATAGCAACAAGATATGATTAAGTAATTGAGGATACCCAAAAGGCATTAGACCAATTCCTAATGCATGACATGACCAAAAAGGAATCACCTCCTAAGATTGCTAAACCTATATCCTTGCGTTTAGGGGAGAGCTCATAGGCAACTGATGAAAGTATTCAAGTTAAATTGCAACTAGACTTCTTTGTCACTAGTGTGCATGTTAGCCTTAATACTTCGTAGGATATAAATGATCCATTTATGGAGAAAATGGATAGTGTGATGGAAGTTGAAGATCAGTGATAGAGAGAATAATGCAAATCAGAAGAGAAACTAGAAGAAAAAGTACAAGAGAAGAAATTAAAGCAAGAAAGAAAACCTAAAATAGAGGAGGTTACTAAAGACAATTTGGATTCATCTCTATTGTTGGAAAATATGGCCAAATGAGTAAGTTCTGATGGAGATAGCATGGATGAAGATGAACTAATGAGACTCTCATGTTGGAAATATTCAGGAATTAACCGAGTTACTAAGAGGGGAGGGGTGAATCAGTAACTCCAAATTTTCTTTTAATTTAACATGTAATTTACTTTTAACCTTTGCATACAGAAAGCATGAAACTTAAATGCATTTACAATAATGACACATAGATTTGGTTACCCAGAAACCTTCCAAAAAGAAAGTAAAACTGGGGTGGGGATGAAACCCACAAAGCTTTAATACTGCAGAATAAAGTTGGTCGGTTAAGGCTTACAATTTGATCACTTCTGATGATCTGCCCTGTTAGGAGCAATAAGGATTGCTAAATCCACCCTGTTAAAGGATTTACAAAACATACAATGAAGTATGCACTCGGTAAAGAGATTTTACAAAAGACTGTTAAGTCTACCCAGTTAAAGGATTTAGTACTGATTCACCTGTTAGGATGAAACAATAGATCTCTTGCTTTGCAACTGGATTGCTGATTGAGATTCGGTGATGTACTGATCACCTTCTGTGATGAATTTGTCTTTGTTGTTCCTTATACTACTGAAGCCCTTTGTAATTCGCTTATCTCTGCCTTTCTTTCTTTTTCACATATATGCTTCTTACATTTTTTTTTTTTGACATTTTTACAACATTGTTTATATACAAGTCTTAAATAATTAATTACAATTACAATTACAAAGTCGGCTTGAAAAATAAACATAAGTGCTACTAAGTTGGCCCAAGTATGGTTACACGGTTCCTGCAAACTAACTCGGTGACTTTCTGATACTCGGCGTCCACTGCATTACTCAGCATCATCATGCACTCAGTAGAAGTGAAGGCATGGTTCATACTGATCACTCGGTAGGTTTTGAACTTAGTAAATACTAGTGACTCAGTAGACATGATGTTACTCAGTTTACACTGTCCTGTTCGGTTTGTACTAACTTGCTCGGTTTGCACTGTCTGCTCGGTTTGCACTATTTGCTCAGTTTGTACTGTCTGCTCAGTTTGCACTGTCTGCTCGGTTTGCACCCAGAATGCAAATAAGTGTTGTCACTAGTGGCAATTCTGCTTAATGCCAACAATCTCCGCCTTTGGCATTAGTGACAAAAACACTTATTGGCCAAAACTTATATACATGAATCATGCTGAGTTTTATTTTGATTTTTCAAAATTCGTCTTTGTTATAGAGCTTTATACATTGTCTCCCCCTTTCAATGTGCTAACTGTTTCTATACAAATCTTCTTCTATACATATATCTCCCTCTATACATATCTCCCCCTTTTTGATGATAATGCCAAAGGTGTATATACAAGTTATTTATAGAGAGAATCCAAAATTTGATAGAAAATCAAAATGTACCTTCATTATTAGTGCCAGGGTTCTGTCCCAACTTTCTTGTAGAATCTTACATGTTTGGATTGCAATTTTGACTTCTGCAGAGAGTTCAATCATGTGATCTACTATAGAGAACTGATTGTCATGAATCAATGTTTTGGAATGTTCAATGTGCTTATACATTGTATTCATGATGGGAAGGATCAAGTGTTGGATGTGTAGCAGTGTGGACCGGATCCTTGTGTCTTCTTTCAGTAGATCAGACTGCATGTTTGATAGGTGTGAGATTTTCATGTGATGAGCAGAGCTTGAACTTGGTTCAAGTTGCAGCTTCTATATGCTAATCTACATATCCTCATCCATTTTATTCATTTTATCCTTAACATCCTTTGTGAACTCGGCAATATTGCACAATTGCTGGAAAACTTGATGATGCGGGAGACTGCAACTCGGTAGAAGAAATGATAGTTTCTTCTGTTGTTGCTATAGATGATTGGACAAATGTTGAAGTTGTCACAACCATGCTTGAAGGTGTCTCCAGGCTGGATGTAGAAACTTTTACTGGAGAGGTAGGAAGGGATGCAATGACTTCTGCTGCTATCCTCACAGTATCATCTACCTCAGTGTCTTCTTCTTGTTCATCACTGTCATCTTCAATATCTTTTATTATTACTGTTTCAATACTCGGTTGGTGAAGGTGGTATATGTTCTTCCATGTGACATTTGTAGCCTTCACAACCGATTCAATATTGTTGATCAAAATCAAACAAGTATTGAACTTTAATGTCATCTTACTTTCATTTTATTTTAATGCCTTCTTTACATCATCATTTTTCAAGCTCGGCATTAACTGTCTCAGGGTTTGATCAAATATGTCTATCACAGTTTGCTTTGCATTGCTCCATCTCATTTTTATTGGATTTAATAGAACTGCTGGAACCTGTGGGGCTATTTCTTCAGGAGAGTATTTCCACTGTCCCATCTTTTCAATAACATTATCTTCTATTTCCTTCTGTTCTATTTTCGATCTGGTTTCATATTTAAAAGATTTTATGTTACTTACTCCAGATCCTGATCTGTCTCTAAAGAGTTTGATCTTTTCTTGAAAGTTTAGAGGAGGCCTTTTGAATACTATGTCTTTATCTACCTTGTCTGCCTTGCCTCTTGCATTTCTCCTTGTAAATACAGCAGTGGGAGGCTTAGGTGCCTTAGTGATGAATACCTTTCCTTTCTTCTTTGCAGGTTCTAGTTCCTCTGTTTTCTCATCCTTTTCCTCTTCTTCTTCATCTTTTTCTTCTTTGTCCTCGGTTATCATTTGCATTTTGGCTATCCTCTTCTTTCCTTTGTTTACCGCCTATGGAAGCTTTATGCTTAGTTCAATTCTCACCTTAGCTTCATCATATGTTCCAAAATATGGAGCTTTGGGATTGGCAGGCTAATTAAGAAGAGCTTCAATGATATTCTTGGTTTCATCAATATTTACCTCATAAGGAAGAGGTTTTACATATACAGTCCTCGGTTTAGCTGCTTGAATATATACATTATCACAATCCACCATAAAACAAATGTCATCTTTGTAATCTTCCACCAACTTCTGTGGAATCCGAAATCTATCATTCATTTTCTCTTTGAAAGACTCAAAATAATTATCCATGATGCTTTCAAAATTTTCACCCATTTCTGAGATGTATTCATTTATTTCATAAAGGGCTGGCACATCTTTTCTCCATACAACTTTTCCTTTAGAAGGGAAGAATTTCTAAACATAGAAGAATAAACAGACCAATAAGGATCCAAACTTACATGGATTGTTTTTGGAAGTTTGAATGCTTTCCATGTTTTTGTTAAACTGCTTTAACAATAAGTCTGCTAGGTTAAATGTTAAGTTATTCTTGACCACTTTGTATGCTAGGTCAATAGCTTCACAGGAGACACTATTATGTCGACTAGAACTGTAAATCTTATGGGCAATAATCTGTGTACCAAACTTCAGTTCAGCATCGATAATGCTACTAACTTTCATGCCTCTACCGTCCCACTCGGCTAGGGTTTTCTTCTCTAGTTCCGTCTGACCTAGGGTTTTGGTAGTTTTTTCTTTGTTCAACATGGGAAGACCAGTGATTTGATGAATCATCTTCTTTGTGATCTCTATGGGTTGCTCAAGCCAAATCTTTCCATCATGTACATGGCTGAGAATGTATCTAACCCATTTATCTCAAAAGTTTCGAGGTAGATGTGCAATGTGAACTAAACCTTTATCTTCCAGATGTTTGTGCTCGGGTTTCAGAATACCATCCACACACAGTTCTTCACACACAGTATCTAATTCTAGGTTCCCCATTTCATGAATTGAACAGTTGAAATGATTGTGGATATCGTTAATAAGTAGTACCTTAGGAGGAATCTGAGATTGAGCTCCGTTCAGATCTAGGGTTGCTGCAATTGCGGGCACGATCTTGAAATCTGGTGCTTTCCATTCCCCTTGGACTAACATATCAGATCCTTTCTTCACTGAAGTGCTAGATGATGCCATGGTAGCTCACAGAGAATTCCTTTCGCAAAAGTGTTGAATCGCTGGGTTGCTCTTGAAATTTTTTGCTCTCAAAGTGCTAAAGGTTCGCGATGAAGAATGAGTTCGATTACTTGCTTTTTGTTTATAACTCTGTCATTAATGCTCAGTACAAATTAGGGTATGAATTCTGACAGACTGTCACCCACTAAGAATTGATTGCTCAGTAAAGACTTTGCAACTCGGTGATCTTGAGAATTCATATTGCTCTGACCTCGCTCGGTAAAGATGGGTACCGACCTTGCTCGGTGAAGACTGATACCAACCTCCTTGTGATCTTACTGCATCTTGTATGCTGATTTAGATCTTTCTTTTAATTCAGTTCTGGAACTGCTTGAGATTGGTCTATGAGAATACAATTCCAGTGCTTTCTTGGAAATTTAGTTTGAGTCGGTAGAGCCATCCATTCCATTACTTGGACTGGATTGCTTGGTAGATTTAGGAATCCATTTTTGTCTCACCTGTTTCCTGACCTTAGTTGCTTCATTTTTCTTTCCATCTTCAACTTCACTAGCATTCATGCAGTTTTTGGCTATGTGACCGAGTTTAGTGCATTTGAAGCATCTTACGGTAGTATCTCTTTTCCTTAGATGATGTTTTATGCAATTCATGCCAATGTGTCCATATTCTCCACAGTAATGACATCTACACCAGGTGTTGTAGTCCCATCCAAACATTGCTTTCATAATTTGTTCTGCTGGATTAAATGTCTTGGATCTGCACTCGGATGCCTTGTGACCTTGTTTGTTGCATTTGTGACAATTACCTCTGAATCTTGGTTTTTCCCTGCATTCATTTGCTTTGTGACCAGGTTGATTGCAGCTATAACATTTTCCATTGAATTCTGCTTTTTCATTGTTCCAACATTTATTTGAAGTATGTCCTATTTTACCACAGTGATTACAAGTAGGTTTTTGATTTCTTTGAGTACCTTGCTTAGAAGATTCGCCTTCTCCTTTGTATCCAAGTCCTACTTTTCCTTTTTGCCTATGAAGATTTCGCTCATACAGCTGATTGAAGTCTTCTTGACTTTTCAGCATTCCTTCATTGATTTGTTTTTCAGTGTTTAGGTCATCCACCAATCTTAGATTGATTTCCTTTTTAGATCTTAGTTCTTCTCTTGTGCTTTCTATTTCTGATCTTAGATTTAGAATTTCCTCATTTGTATGAGAGATCTGATCAATTAGGTTTTCTAGCTGAAGGGTTTTATTTTGGACTTCAATGTTCCTTCCATCTAATTCATCTTTCAACTTGTTTCTTTGTTCCAAGATCTCACAGAATCTTGTAGAGTGTAGCTCTTGTTCTCTTTTTAATTTTCTCACTTCTTCTTGTAGAGACCCATTCTTTTCTAGGAGTTCTTTGACAGCATAGTTTGCTTCATCTGAGTTATTTGAGGGAAAAAGATCTTCAATCTTTTCTTCAATGTAATTATGATCATTCATCTAATTTGCAAGTTCCTTCCTTCTTCTTAGGGATTGGGAAAGATGTTCTTTTGCTTCCTTGAGTTTAGCTATGGCCATTTCCAGATCTAGCTTTTCATTTTCAATCACCTTGTTCAATTTGAATAACTCCATTGTCCTGGATCTTTGCTCAAGCTAGTTAAGCTTTATCTTGAGAACCAATGCTGCTCTGATACCAATTGTTGGAAATATTCAGGAATTAACCGAGTTACTGAGAGGGGAGGGGTGAATCAGTAACTCCAAATTTTCTTTTAATTTAACATGTAATTTACTTTTAACCTTTGCATACAGAAAGCATGAAACTTAAATGCATTTACAATAATGACACATAGATTTGGTTACCCAGAAACCTTCCAAAAAGAAAGTAAAACTGGGGTGGGGATGAAACCCACAAAGCTTTAATACTGCAGAATAAAGTTGGCCGGTTAAGGCTTACAATTTGATCACTTCTGATGATCTGCCCTGTTAGGAGCAATAAGGATTGCTAAATCCACCCTGTTAAAGGATTTACAAAACATACAATGAAGTATGCACTCGGTAAAGAGATTTTACAAAAGACTGTTAAGTCTACCCGGTTAAAGGATTTAGTACTGATTCACCTGTTAGGATGAAATAGTAGATCTCTTGCTTTGCAACTGGATTGCTGATTGAGATTCATTGATGTACTGATCACCTTCTGTGATGAATTTGTCTTTGTTGTTCCTTATACTGCTGAAGCCCTTTGTAATTCGCTTATCTCTGCCTTTCTTTCTTTTTCACATATATGCTTCTTACATTTTTTTTTTTTGACATTTTTACAACATTGTTTATATACAAGTCTTAAATAATTAATTACAATTACAATTACAAAGTCGGCTTGAAAAATAAACATAAGTGCTACTAAGTTGGCCCAAGTATGGTTACACGGTTCCTGCAAACTAACTCGGTGACTTTCTGATACTCGGCGTCCACTGCATTACTCAGCATCGTCATGCACTCGGTAGAAGTGAAGGCACGGTTCATACTGATCACTCGGTAGGTTTTGAACTTGGTAAATACTGGTGACTCGGTAGACATGATGTTACTTGGTTTACACTGTCCTGTTCGGTTTGTACTAACTTGCTCAGTTTGCACTGTCTGCTCGGTTTGCACTGTCTGCTCGGTTTGCACCCAGAATGCAAATAAGTGTTGTCACTAGTGGCAATTCTGCTTAATGCCAACATCTCATTCATGGCCTTTGCCAAAGCTAAGGAGAGATCAGTTCAAAAAGGAGATAAAAGAGCTAAGATAATGGTCAGGGTCATAGAGACAGTGAACAAACTACTCCCCTCACCTATTATCCTAAAAGACAAAGATGAGGTTGAGAATCTTGGTATAGTATTGGATGGCTTTGATAGTCACCTTGACTCATTGCTAAAAACAATAGAAGAGAAGGCTGAAAGGAACTTCTTAGAAAAGAAGTTGAGCAAAGTTCACAAGTCCATCTCATGGGACTTAGGCATTTTAAAGGCTACCACTCTCAAGGCTAAGAGCTATGTAGTGAAAGCTAGGAAGCTATAAATCTATTGCATAAACCCCTATAAACACTTGAAGGATGTTGAGGAGGCCATAGCCAAAGACAAGGCCAATCTTAACAATATAATGGATAGTTGTGAATCATCTTCAAAAACTTTGGGAGAGATAGAAAAGGAAACATCCAAGCTAATAGAGAAAATAAGAGTACTAGAAATAGAGAAAGGGAGAGTTATAGACTAGTTTGGGTCATTAAGAAACCTATTGATCCCCAAGCTCTCAAATTTGGAGGCTCATCTCTCTGAGATGATAAAAGTTGAAAGTTCAATGATAGTACCTACTCTCACTAAGCTTAAGGAAGCAGAGATAGCAACATATGCACTGAATGGGTTAATACATGTTAGTGAGCTATTGATAAGTTAATGGATTGAGGAGATTAAGACCTTGGAAACATCTTTCCATGATGTCTTAAATCTGGTAAGCAAGAACTAGACCACCTATGCTTCAGTTTTGTAATTTTGAGAATAGCTTTGCCATTGATGTCAAAGAGAGAGGAAGAAAAAGGAAAATGTGGAAGAGAAAGATATATATAAAGAGAAGAAAATATTAAAAAAAGAGCGAAGGAAATATAAAAATAAAAGAGAGAAAAGAGAAGGAAAAGAAGAGAAGTGCTTTGTGACACTTAGTCATTTTTCTAAGTGTTGCCATTAATGCCAAAGGGAGAGATTGTTGGCATGTGATGTTTGGAGTACTGGAAATCTTCTAAGGGTTGTCATTTATGGCAACACTTATGATATTATGATCACATGTTGTGGAGGTTTCCACTGGATTGATAGTCATGAAAATGACTAAGTCCAAAATCAGGAAAACAGGGTACTGTGCCCTAGTTTTGGATAGCAATGAAGAAATACAAGGTATTATGGCTTGAAAAGTTTACTAGAGGTAGCTTGGGATATTTAAATGCTTCAGTTAAGATTGTATGATTTTTGGATAGCTGGTGTGTAAGATACAATGTTCAGAAGGTATGCGAAGATAGTAAAACAATATATCAGGGTACATGAACAGTTGCGAAGATTAAGGAGAGCATAATGGATATGGTAACATGCTAAGACATGTAAATAAAGGATAGTGCTGAATCTTTGGTAATATAAGAGTTTCATATCCATATATATCATTTAAACAAGTTTCTATTATGTTTTTGGATGGAAATTGTGAAGCTGATTGAGAGGCTGATTTTGTATAAGTATAGATAGTTTTTTTGTGAAAGAAGTATGGATGTGGAATGATAAAAGGGATAGGTTTGTGAAAATAAAAGCATAGATTAGATGTGAGATCAATAAGAAGTCAAGCTACAAATAGAACCATCTAAGATAAGTTCTTGTATTGTTCCCCTTTTGAGAACTATTTTGGGATAGTATTGATTGTAAGAGCAGTGTCCTCACCACCTTTAACCAAGTGTTTTGTATGCCCCTAATAGATTTTTTTAAATTCTCTAACAATTAAATGTACTATGTAACAATCAGCTCCTAACAGGGCTAGATCTCCTAATAAGGACATTATACTTTAGTACATATTTGTGGGTACCATTCCCACCAGGGTTTTTTCTTTAATCAGGGTTTCTCGAGAACAAATCATGGTGTCATGAGTAATGTGTTATGATTATATGTTCTTTTTATTTTTGCATTACTTTGGATTATTTATAATTGTTTAAAGTTGAAATCAAAGTTCTGTAATACTGATTCACCCCCCCTCTTAGTATTACCTAATCCTAACACAAGGCTTCATATTTTGCTATGTTATTAGTACATGGAAATAGAAATTTAGATGACTTTGGAATCGTAGATCCTTGAAGATTAATTAAGAGTATGCTTTCTCTTGATCCATGTTGGGTGTATGAACCATCAAAATATAGTTGCCATGTGTTTGCCTAAACATTCACAATTTTAGAATATGGGAATTCTACTTGAATTGGATGATCATCTTTTAGTGGTAATTTTGCTAACTATTCAGCTATGACTTTTCCTTTGATAGATTTGTGGTCTACATACTTGATGTCAAATTCACTCAACACTATGACCCATTTGGCTAGCCTTCCATTTAATGTTGTTTTCCTAAGTAGATACTCCAGAGGATCAATCTTTTCAATGAGTTTTATCTTATGAGATAGCATATAGTGATGTAGTTTTTGGGAAGCAAAAAATACATCCAAACATGCCCTTTTGATGAAGGTTTGGTTCTACCAAAGTTCTACTTATGTAGTAGATTGCTTTCTCTTTTCCTGATTCATCTTCTTGTGGCAAGAGTGCCCCTAATGAATGCTCAGTCACTGAAATAAATAGTATCAAGGGTTTTCCCCTTATAGATGGCATCAAAGTTGGAGGGTTCATTAGATACTTCTTCAACATGTTGAAGGCTTCTTCACATTTTTCATCCCATTTGAATGTCCTTATGAAGGAGTTGGGTAAAGTTAAGATATTTTTCTGCCAATTGAGAGATGAACCTTCATATAGATCAGATCCTACCTTGAAGAGATCTCATTTGACTTATGTTTCTATGTGCTTCCATTTCTATGATGGCTTTGACTTTAGCTAGATCTACCTCTATTCCTTTTGCTAAAACAATATACCCTAGCAACTTTCTTGATTGGATGCCAAATGCACACTTCTTCAGATTTAGCCTTACTTTAAATTGCTCCAATATTTCAAAAAATTTCTCTAATATGGGTACATGTTCTTCTCTTGGATGAGATTTAGCTAGTATGTCATCTACATAGTCCTCCGTGAACTTATGCATCATATCATGGAATATTGTTGTCATGGCTCTTTGATAGGTTGCTTTGGCATTCGTTAGACCAAAAGGCATAACAGTCCAACAAAATGTTCCCTATGCACATGTAAATGCTATTTTATCTTGATCTTCAAGTTCTATCTTTATCTGATTATAGCCACTAAATCCATCCATAAGAGAGAACATTTAATCTCCTACTGTCAAATCCACTATGGCGTCTATACTTGGTAATGGAAAGTCATCCTTAGGGAATCCATTGTTTAGATCCCTAAAATCTATGCAAATTTTGATGGACTTATCTATTTTTGAAACTGTTACAATATTTTAAATCCATTGGGCATAATCAATGGCTCTTATAAACCCAACCTTTTAGTAGTTTTTCTAACTCTAATTTACCAAGCAAAGCTATGTGTGGATGCATCTTTCTCAATTTTTCTTTTACTAGTCTTGCTCCTTCTTTTATGTTCAAGTGCTACATAATTAGATTTGGATCCAATCCTAGCATATCATCATAAGACCAAGAAAAAATGATTTGCTTTTCCTTGAAAATTTTGATTAATTCTTTTCTTTCCTCACAAGATAAAGATGTTGCTAGGTGTATAATCTTTGGTTCTGATTCTGATCCAATGTTCACCTTCTCTATTGGCTCGATCAAGATAGGAGATCTATCTTCATAGTGTTTGGGTAAATTAGTATCCAAAATCCCTTCCTTAGGTGCCTCAATTGGGTTTTCACCTTTGGAATCATTCTTTTTTTCTTTCTTTTTTCGATCTAGTGTTGCCACAACGTGGTTTTCAACACTAGATTCTTTCCATTTTTAAATTTTTTTGTTATTTTCATTTTTTTATTGAATTAGGAGTTTGGATACCTTCCTTTGCCTCTTCTTCCTGATATTCCATGGTAGAAGAAGGTTCAACCATATTTAAGTATTGGGACATCAAGCTGTCATTCAAAAAGGTTGGGAGTATGGTAGGTTCAATAGAATCCCATTCAACCAATTCCAGATAGATTAGGGTTAAGGGATCAATTTTTTTTCTTGGTTTGATGGGGTTTAAGGACATGACTTCATTTGAAGGTTCAAACATTGTATCACTTAAATCTATAACATGTGCTTCTTCAAGATGTTCTAAAGAACTAGGGTCAAAGTCTTCCTCACTAGAATCCTTTATGGTTTTTGTTGGGTAAAAATCTCATGGATTAAACCTAACATTTGATTCCTCCATGATGGTATGTAGGGTTCTCCTACCCATTGATTTATTGCAATTTCCTAAATTTGAAGGTTGTCTAAGACCACTTGATTTGAACTAAAGGCTCGATCCTAGTTTGGTTATGCTATTTGGCACTTTTATTTGCTAGAAGTGTAGGTATGAATAACATCCACCTCCTTATCATGGAATGACTCACTTGACAATGAGTCCCAGTCTCAATTGTTATAATATTCATCACTATGTGATTCTAATTGCAATATTTGATCATAGACCTTGGGATAGTTATTTTGAGTGTACCCTTGTTCTAGGTACCCTAATCTTGTCTTCTCTTTACTATCTCTCCATGTCATTTCAATGGGCTCAATGAGTCCTTCATTCCTTGTGCCCAAAGGTCCTTGGCCTTTGTATCCCATATTTTTCATGATTTGAAATCCTTTCCCATATTGATGTGTGGGAATGCTTACATTTTGGATACATTTTTCATGTGTACTTGATTCCTCATCTTTATAAAGCCAATTAAGTATTTCATTATCATCCTCATCCATAGATGAAGAGTTGTTTTCTCTCACAAAGTGATTATTGTATTTATGGGGTAGATTAGGTGGTCTTCCATATTATTTAGGAGATAATGGTAAGTCCATTGTGGATAGTGAATATTAACCTACTCCTTTTTAGTTGATCTTACATTGCTCATAAAAATTTCTCATCATTTGATCCATTTTCTGGTAATGAGCCTCCTTGGTGTAGAATTGGACGGATTTGGTTTTCTTTTCTTTTGGCTTTTCAAGAACATTTTCCTTACTAACCTTCTCCTTTCCCTTAGCCAATGTTGTTAGGTTAGTGGGTCTTAGGATGTCTTCAATGACAATTTCTTCTTTTTATTCCTTTTTTATTTCCTTCAATAATGGAAGGTCCTTATAAATTTTCCCTTGCTCTATTTGTTTAGGTATAGACCCCTTTGCATTATGTAGGACTAGAGAGTCATTAATAGGCTTTATATTGTTACAATATTGGAAGGGGTTTGAGTTCCCACTTACCATGATTTCTTGCCCTAGATAAGGGAATTTTAGACATTGGTGGTAAGTAGAAGGCACAACTTGCATTTCATGAATCTATGACCTCCCTAGTAATATATTATAGGTCAAATTTAGATCTAAAACTTGGCAAATGGTCTATTTTTGCATAGGATGAACTCTAATGGGAAGTAGTATGACACCTTTAGATGCTCGTTCTTAGTCATCATAGGCTTTGATCATTATTTTTTTCTTTGGGTCAATAGCCTCCTCAAAAAATCCTAGGGCTTTTACCAAGTTTAGGGTACAAATATTTAAGCTGACTCCTCCATCGATAAGAACTCTCTTCACTCTATGCTTGTGAATGAGGACCTTTATATGCAAAGGAAAATTTTATGATTGATTTAGCAACATGTCATCTTGCTCAGAAAAAAGATAAGCAATGAGGAGCAATGAGATGTCCCACCATATTTTGAAACTTGTCTGCATCTAGGTTTAGAGGTACATTGGTTTCTACTAAAGCTTTCTCTATAATCTCCTTATGAGTAGGTTCTAGTTTGAGAAATTCTAGGATTGAAATTTGAGTGAGCATTCTTTGTAATTGATCAAAAAAGTTATATTCCTTCGACGATAAAGATGTGTTTTGGTTGGGTAAAACAATTCTTGGGGCATTTCTAGGTAGGGTGATTTTAGAAGCTTGGCCTCTAGTGACAAAATTAGATGATGCCTCTCTTGGTTTCTCCTTTACCATGATAACATTTATCATATTTTCTTCTTCACTTAAAGTATTAATGATGTTATTGTAGGTATGAGAAAAGGTCAATTTCTCATTACCTCTCATATGATTTTGGTTGTTGTTAGATGACTCGCCCTTTTCATAGTTTAGAAAGGGGTTCTTGAAGGCTGTATGATCCTCATTTTTTTGAGGCCCTTCAATTTTGATAGTTCCATCTGTAATACCTCAAAAATGGGCTATATGTTCATTAACCTCCTACATCGACAAATCGAACAAAATCAACATCGAAGTCCTAACCTAAGGCACATCTAAACATCATCGAATCATAATTGATTATCTTAAATTCTGCATCGAGGAAGATTCCTAGCAATATTCCTAATCATCATAATTATCTTTAATTTTATAATTATTTGGCAATAAATCACATTTATCCTAAGTTTGATTAATTGAATATTTTCATATTTAATTAATTAGATTTAATATCTTGCCACTTAATTATTTAATTAAATTTAATTCTATCTATTATTAATTGTATTATTTAATTTTGACAATAAATCAAAATTCCTATCTTTAATTGATTAAATTCTTATTTAATTAATTAAAGCAAGTTGTCATTATTTAATAATATAGTTTTTAATAAAAGTTTGATTAAATAATTGATTAACCCATAAATCAATTGTTTTATTTTTAAAAGCAGTTAAGTTGGAAATAAATCACTTTATTATTAAATTAATTCATAAATAAAACATGCACAATCATAAAAGCAGACAACTATCAATTATCAATTAAAGCTAAACTCTATTTTGAGTTAAAACTTATCTTTTGCATGTTTTTGTGAGTTAATTATCTTTTATTTAAAAATAACTCAAAAATCAACCTGAGTTATTTGAGTGATTTATGGCTTTTTCTCATGCACCTCCAAAGCCCTGAATTTCTATAAAATCAAGGCCTTAGCTCTTCATAATTCATCTCTCAATCATCTCTCAAATTTGCATCCATTCATCTCATATTTTGCACAATCACGCTGGAGAATTGGAGGCTGAGGAATCAACTTGCAAATTCAAAGCTTTGTGAGATCAATTTCAATTGCATAGTTTTTATATCTTAGCATAGAATTTCATAGTTTTCATATCATTGTTAGAATCTTCATTGTTAGATCATTTAGCATTCATTTCATATCAGTTTTCAATAGCATTCATAGCATATCAGTTTATCATTCTTATTGCATAGAAAATATCAAAAATATAGATTAATTGCATTCAATTTCATATCCATCTTTTGCATTCAAATCCTTCATTTAGGTGTCGTCTAGGTCACTGATCTCAATAATAATCTGAGAACATTAATCTCGCACCTATTAGAAGGCAGTAAATCGCTTGGTTAGATAGCTTTCAATTTTGCACGATTTTGATTATCACTAACCTCTAATGTTTTACTGAGTGTTGTGTCTACAGATCAGGTACAATTTTCACACACACATTTCTGGCACCTACCGTGGGGCCCTGAAATGGGTTTCCAATTCAATTCTATCAATTTCTATCTTTTTCTTCTCGGGATCTATGCAAAACTATGATTTTTAATTTTTGTCCATACATCTGTCGTACAAGTTTCTGACAAATGTCGTATGGGAGCATACCCACTATCGTATGATACTGGACCCATTGTCATACAACAGTCTATCAGATCGATATTTGTTTCATTACATACCCACTATCATTTGGGAGCTCAACTGTCATATGGTAGCATACCCAGTGTCGTACGAGTTTCTGGACTGTCGTCTGGGAGCATACCCACTGTCATACGAGTTTTTGTACTAGTTTTTGACTGTCGTTTCATTTTTCACAGCAGAGTATCAGATTTGATTTTTATATTTCGGCTAACTGCTAATTTTGACAATTGAAATTCTCTATTTTTGATTGCTCTCTGCTGGTTTTGATTGGGAAAAGTGCAAGAATTGCTAAAAATCAGGTAAAATCTACTAAGCGCATTGCGAGGATCATGAGGTATTCTCCTTCTTCTAAAAACATTTTGATTTGGGCTTAAAATAAATCTCTCACGTGTCAAGCTTGTGTGCATCTTTTCATGCTTTTGATATATTTCTACACACTTGCATAATTTGATACTAGGTTGTGACCCCCTTAAGGATTCATTAAGTAGTCTTAGAATACTTGTGATTGATCTTGATTGCTATCTTGGGTTATTGGACTCGCTAATCCACCGGCCCCTCATTTTCGCCCCGTGGTTGCAATCTCAGTGCCATAAAGGGGAGGGGTCAACAGGATAGAAGCGTTAAGTGTTCCACTTGGCAACCCCTTTGTGCTTTTAGAAATTCACTTGTTTTCTAAGTTGGGGACTCATTTTTAGCTTGTGTGAGGTGTTAAGTGTTCCACCTTGTGGACTCATCTCATATTTGCTTTAAGCGTTAAGTGTTCCTCTTTCTACTTTTTGGATACTTTTGGTAGATTTTCTTTCAGGAATATATCTGTGCTCACATAGTAATTAGGCCCTATGAGCACTATTCATGATTCTTGAGAGATTGGATTCCCAATGAAATCCTTCTTGATGATAGAATCCTTGTAGGTAGGGAGGATACTTAGTGCATTTCACATTCAACTTGGTTGGTGAGTCTTCTCTTATTGATCGACACATTCTCTCTCCAGAGAGGTTGATAGATCATGTGGGGTTGATATCACGAGCTTTGGTGAATCAAAATTGGTTAGTGCATCTTCTCTTATTGATTGATACATTCTCTCCCCGGAGAGGTTGATAGATCACATGGAGTTGATATCACAGACCTTGGTGGAACAAAACTTTGTCTTAGCGTGTCGGATTAATCTGCTTGCTTTGTTTGGGTTAAAAGTGAAGAGGTGTCAAAACCTTGAATCTGGAGCCAAGTCCCCTTGTGGTATAAATCTGTGAGTCATCTTTAGAGAGGGTTAACCATAGCGGACAATCCATTCATAGGGAAAACTGCATTGATAGAACCTCAAGTGGTCATAGCCATTTTCACCATGGTAGTGACAGCTGGTATATAAATGTCCTTGTGGAAGAAATCTCCACAGGTATGGTTCATTGTTGGGTTGTCAGATCTCCCTATTAGCTCTTGAAGATTAAGTTCTCAGACTGTGTCAAAACCCTGGTGCACCGGGATTGGAGTTCACCCCTTTGAATCATAAAAGTTGCAGAGTCAAACCATTACTAAAAACCCTAGAGAGGCCAATTTTTCACTTTTAGGTATATGTGTGTTATTGCAAAACTTTTCAGAACATACACAATTAGTACTCTCAGGGATTAGCACAATTTGGTCACTTGATTGTTCATGCGCAAGGTTGCTTTTGCCCTTGCACATTGTTTTCAGATGTGCTTGGAATCACTTGCTTGCTATTCTGCGTGTTTGTTTATCTACTTGGCTATTAAAAATGATCAAATCTGGTATAACCTTCAAAATCTGGACAGTACAATTTGTAAACAATCCAGAACTGAAAACCTTAAATTTTGCAAAAATTGACGTAAAATTCTTTCTGGAGTCAAAAGTCATTTCAAGAAGTCAAAAGTCGTACGACTTTTTGTCAAATGTCATTTCAGTATTGCCCATCTGTCATATGATTGAGAACCCAGTGTCATACGAGTTTTCATGCCAGCAAATCCAAGGAAGTCAAAACCTTGTTAGCAACTGTCATACGAGTTTTGTCAACTGTCATTTTATTTCTACCCAACTTTCGTATGAGTTTAGCAACTATCATTTAATAGACTACCCAGTGTCGTACGAGTCTGCAGAGTGTCATTTGGAAAAATTTGAGAGAGTTGTCAGAAATTGTCAAATTACAAGATATCCAATGTTTCTAGCATAGTTCCAAAATCTGTCAAAAATATTATTGTGTCAGGAATAGAGCAGTAGCTATTGAGCATTCTACCATTTTCCAAGATTGATCTTTTGAATCCGTTCTAGCCTTCTATTTGATCAATTTGAGTCCTTTTTATCTCGTGTCAAAACCTTGTCATAACTATCAATCTTCAATCAATCTTCAAAAATAGGCTGTGTTGAGAACTCGTGTCCGCTATCTTTTGGGTGATCTATCCCATACATCTAGGGCACAGTATCCTTCACCCACGTCTCATTAGATCTTCAAAACTATCATAATCTTGACAAGGTTGTGTCATCTGATTTTCTCAAATCAAATTGTTCTTCAGTTGTCTTCGTCCTTTTCTTCTGTTTCATTCAAAGTTAATGGTTGAGACCAGAGCTTCTTCACACAAGAAATCAAAAGAAACATCTCAGAACTTACTTTTGACCAATACCCTAGGTCTAACTCTTGAACAACTCATCAAGTCAGGTATCTACGAAGATGACGGTCTCGGTAACTTTTGATTGAAAACTGGTTACATACCTCCCCTATCAACTCACAGAGGTAATCAGAAAACTCCTCCTCAATCTGTTCCAGGGAGCCCAAAAACTCCTACCATGTCTCAAGGAGGGACAAACCATGGTTCTCTAGGAGGAGGGTCCCAAGGACACCATTCTCAACATAATTCCGACCAAGAACCTACCCCCTCTAAAATCCATCGATGTCAGAATGATGATGAGTTCAAGAGAATGATGAGTCATTTCTTGAAAGTGGATAGAGAGGCATACTTTTTACAATTAGCCCAGGAAGGGGCTAAGCTTCCTCCCAACTTTAACGTTGATGATATAATCACACATGAGGAAGAAACTCCACTCACAGCTATGACAAAATAGATGCATGCTATACAAGTCAAATTTAACAATCTTAAGAAGGAGAAGGAACCCAAGGAGTTCTCCATGGAGGCCCTATGTCCTTTCCCATTCGACAAAAACTTGTATATGCCACCATTCCCAAAAAGAGTGGAGATACCAAAGTATGACAAATATGATGAACACTCTGATCCTCAAGATCATGTCAGAGAATTTTGTACGCAATCCATGGAATTCATGCATGAACTGACTTATCTAATGCATCTTTTTCCTAGATCCTTGGGAGGACCATCCATTCAGTGATTTTCAAGATTACCTTCTACGATCAAAACTTTTGAGGAATTGATTAAATTGTTTTATCAATAATATTCCTACAATATTTAACATCCAATTACCATGATCGATATCTGTAACCTCAAACAATATCCAGGGGAATCATTCCTAACTTTTCTCAAGAGGTGGTGAAAGAAGTTTTCTCTATATGCTAGACCAATTACCGAAATGGAGAAACTTGAAATCTTTATCAATAACCTTGTGCCAGAGCTCAATTATCCATTACAAATGCAAGATCATGTATCTTTTGATAAAATGGTGGATAATGCAATCAAGATTGAGAAAGTACTTGTCAAGAAAGGAGAAATCACACTTCAAAAGGACAAGTTTGAATCTGGATCTAGCTCAAAAGATAAAAACAAGAGCTGGAATAGAAACAAAGGTATCATCTCTGATGGTGTCGTTGACACTATCCACACCCCATCAAAGGCACCAGCCTACAATCTCACCCTTGCCACCAAAGCCATTGAAGCTTCAGAGCAAAAATTTGTTGAACCATCTCCAAAGAAGCCATTCAAACGATGGGATAATAAACAAAAGTTTACTCCCCTGGGAGAATCTTTGGAATCTGCCCTAAGAACCCTGATAGCTGATAACATGATCTCTTTACTACCAATCTGAAACCCTGATCTGGATCCAAAACCATATTGGTGGAAAGATAATGAATACTATGCTTTCCATCAGACTAAAGGCCATAGAACTAATGGATGCTTTCACTTGAAGCATACCATTCAAGACTTGATAGATCAAGGGGACATCACAATCGATAATCCTACTAGCAATAATGATCACACAGCATTTACAGAACCATTTCCACAACATGGCAAGGGAGTTTCCACTTCTCAGCCTAACATGGGGGCAAAAGTCAACTATGCCTACCCTGGAAACAATGTTGTCATCAATATGGTTGAACCATGTCTCTCTGAGAGCTGCAATGTCATCACAATTGTATGAAGAGATATAAATCATTCCTCAGCTAATGCGGTTACTAGATCACAAGCTCAGGCTCATCTGAAAGGACAAACACCAAGTTCATCTAATGTCCGTAAGATACCTTTCAATCTCACATCTACTTCTAAATAGAAGGTTGCCTCGAAATCTTCCAATCCAAAGGATACAAGACCTACATCTTACAGCATCATCCAACAACTCTAGCATACCAATGCCAAAATCTCTATGTTTGAGTTACTCCGAATATCTCCAGCTCACAGAGATATCCTAGACAAAGCTTTGCTTGGCTCTAATGTTCCTGATGATCTAGATCTAGACAGGTTCCAGACTATGGTTGGTCATCTAACGTCTCCACAATATATCTCCTTTTTAGAGGAAGATGACAACTCCCTAAGTCACCCACATAATCAGCCCTTACACATAGAAGTCTTGATCCAGAACCGTTGAGTCAAATGTGTGTTGATAGATGGGGGCACAGGCCTCAAAATTTGTTCTTACAACTTAATCACACAGTTGGGATTCTCAGAGATGGCTATTGATCCTCGAAAGAAGATCACCATAAAAGCCTATGCTGAACAAGAAAGAGCTTCTAAAGGCACCATTGTCTTACCTATCTGAGTGGGTTCGGTCATCACAAATACCACATGTCAGGTGCTTGATCTACCATTGGCTTACAATATCCTTCTAGGGAGACCCTGGATACATGAAATGCAAGCTATTCCTTCTACATACCATCAATGGTTGAAATTTCCCTATGAAGGAGTGGAGGTTACTATCCCAGCAGATCTAAGTACAACTTGCAATACATTGAAGGAAATTGTCGATAAGCTTGTTCCCAATAATAGAGAATCTTCCATCAAGCAGCTAAATGTTGCTTCCACATCTAAGATGGACAACATTGCTAAAGAGATCAATATCAAAGAAAATGGGATGGGAGAATACACTATAGAGCCAGTCTTGTCTCTGACATCTCTCCCAATCTCACCTAAGTCGTATGGACAATCCTTGAAGCAGTCTAAATCAGAACCTAAGGAACCTATGGAAGCATACAAAAGAAATTTTGTGGCGGAGCAAGTATCCAAACAAGAATTTGAAGAGGATGAAGTTGTGCTGGCATGGCTATATAAAGAGGATTCTAAATCTAAAATTGTTCAACCTAGTGAATCTATAGCACCTACAATCCCTTCTAATTCATATGGTCCAGGAAACAAATTGATAGCCAAGATGGGATATTCTGGTCAAGGACCTCTAGGAATAAGTGGAAAGGGTCTTGTGACATCCATTTCACATATTGGTAGAGCCAACAAAGATACTGGTGGCTTAGGGTTTAAGAAGAAACCCTATCATCTCAAAGGTGGTTGTTCTCATGTCATAGAACAAATTTCACCAGGAGAACCCCTTCTTAAGAAAGAAGACACAGAACCCTCTGATGATGATTTAGATAGCTCTGAGCTTATCCCCTATGAAAAATTGCCTAAAGAGATCAAGGATCTTCTTGATGATAAAGATGATCCTATCAGAAGAATTAATGTAGTAGAAACATAAGAACCTACTATAGGGCAAGAGATGGTTGCACCACAAGAACCAGCCAATCTCGAAGGTGATCAAACTGATCCAGAAGTAGAGAGTAGTTATTCTGACACTGATTCCCATGAATATGAATTCAAGTCAGAGACTGAGGGTAATCCTTCTTGGGGTATTCATCCTGATTTCACACATTTTCTAAGATTTCCTAGAGATCCTGAATCAGAAGCTAAGTCAAACGAATATGAATGGGGTGCCATTCTAGAAGAAGATGAGCTTATAACAGAGAAATATATTAATGTTATTCACCAATATGTATCTCAACCCAACGTAGGTCTAGAGAGAAACAATGAACTTAACGTGTCTGATCCACCTATGGCTGAAGAGGACTCCCATGATGATGTTGAACCTATTCACGAATTGAACATTTTGAGCTGTAATATCACCTTTGAACTTGAGCGTCGGGTTATGACCAATGATGACATATCCACATCTCTGAACACCATATCCCAAGCCTTTCCTACTTTAACTATCCAACACCCTGATCTTATTGACCAAACTTCCACGAACCTGAGCCATGGTATCTACACCTTTCCAAGTGACTATGCCCTTACTTGTTACCTCAATGCAGTCAAGCCTATGAGGACTTCCATCAGCAAACTGAGTGTCAGCATGACCGAGTCGGACATCAAATATCTTAGTCAAAAAAATAAAAATAAAAATAAAAAGAGTTCTGAGGGTGAAAACCATTTTGTGGCAGTCTCAGAACCTAAAAAAGTAAAAAGAAAAGACGTATCTGAAGGTGAAAACCTCTTTGAGGTGCCTAAGGATGAGATATTTGATGTCCTTCTGAGTCATTTACAGGATAGATCTCCAGTTCTGATTGAGCCAACTCAATCCATCAATTTGGGTACAACAGAGGAACCACAATTGGTACATGTAGCACAATCTCTATCAGAAGAAGAGAAACAGAAATTCACTACATTCTTATTAGACAAAAAGATTAACTTTGCATGGAATGAAGAATGTGAGAACAACTTTAACCATATCAAGAAGTATCTATCAAATCCACCTATATTGATGCCTCCTATTCATGGGAAGCCATTAATATTATATGTCTCCGCAACAGATACATCACTGGGGGCATTGCTAGAGCAACATGATGAAGACAAGAAAGAAAGAGCCATCTACTATATCAGCAGAACTTTAGTGGCCTATGAGAAACACTACTCAATGATAGAGAAGGCATGTCTAGCTGTGATCTTTGCATCACAGAAACTGAGACACTATATGTTAGCTCATACCACACATCTAGTAGCAAAAATTGATCCACTGAAATACCTACTAAGCAAGGTGGCCCTCACTGGTAGACTACCTAAATGGGTCATGCTCTTGAGCAAATTTGACTTTGAATATGTTGAAAGAAAAGCTATCAAAGGATAGGTCATTGCTGATCAATTAGCTAAAGCACCACTGTTTGATGATACACCCATGCAAATGGAATTTCCTGATTCCTCTATCATGCACTTCTCTTCTAGAGAATGGCAGTTATTCTTTGATGGCTCCTACACACAAAATAGATTTGGAGCAGGCATATTGTTCATCACTCCTCAAGGATACTCGATACCCAAAGCATTTAGACTAAATTTTCCTTGCACAAACAATATTGCTGAATATGAGGCACTTCTCAATGGTATGAAAATGGCAATACAATGGAGAGTTATAGAGATGCACATCCATGGAGACTCACAACTGGTTATCCACCAAGTCAATGATGTGTACCAAACCAAAGATGAAAAGCTCATTCCTTACAAGAGAATGGTAGATGATTTAAAGAAATACTTCATCTCTATCACATTTGAACAAATACCCAGAATGGAGAATAAGGCTGCCGATGCAATGGTGACATTATCTACTCTCTTACAGCAGCTCAAACATGAACTACACTATGAGTTCCTAGTGGAGGCCCTATCCTATCCTGCATATGACTCCCCTGAAACCCGCATGATCTGCACTATTATAGGTTATGACTCATCTCGCTACAAAAATCTATTCTCCTATCTCCATGATCAAATCATCCCTGAGTCCTTTAACTATTTTGAGAAATGAAACCTTATCTGATCCACATCCCGATATGTCATCATTGGTAATGATTTGTACAAATGAGGTCTAGATGCTACACTGCTTAGATGTTTAGAACGGGAAGAGTCCCAATGTGCATTAGAGGAAGTCCACAAAGGTATATGTGGGTCACACTTGAATGGTTTAACGTTAGCTCAAAAACTTATTAGGGCTGGGTACTATTGGCCTGAAATGGAGAAAGAGGCTATTAAATTTGCTAAAAACTGTCAACAGTGTCAAGTACATGGCAACTTGATTCATGCTCCAGGGAGAGATCTGATTCCCTTTACTACACAATGGCCTTTTCAACAATGGGCATTTGATCTCATAGGTGCTATCCATCAACACTCTTCTAATGGATAGACCCATATAATCACAGCTATAGATTATTTTACAAAATGGGTAGAAGCGGTTCCTCTAACACAAGCAACGGGGAAGCAGATCTCTATGTTCATCTTGAACTACATCATTTGCAGATATGGGATCCCTCACTCTATAATCATAGATAATAGGGGACAATTCAAAAACAAAGATCTAGATGACTTATGTGCTAAATTCAAGATTACACAACATTGGTCTTCTATCTACTATCCTCAAGGGAATGGACAAGCTGAAGCTTCAAACAAAAATCTCTTGAAAATCTTTCATAGAACAGTGAATAAAATAGGAAGAGACTGGCATCTCATGATCAATCCAGCTCTCTGGCTGTACAGAAATAGTATCAAAATGCCTACAGGGGCTACACCTTTCAATTTAGTTTATGGGTCTGAAGCGGTACTACCTATTGAGGTTGAAATCCCATCACTCAGAATCAAAATGCATGGACTTGTCACTGATAAAGACTACAGAGTGTCTAGGTTACAAGAACTTGAATTACTAGATGAGCATAGGCAGGCAGCGTATGATCATCTCAGAGTGTATCAGAAAAGAATGTCTAGAGGCTACAACAAGAAAGTCAGACACAGAGAATTTCAGGTTGGCGATCTAGTGTTGAGAGAAAATCCTAAAAAACAATCCCATCGAGAATGCAAGGGGAAGTTTGAACCCAACTGGCTGGGTCCCTTTGTAATCACTACTACTTTTAGCTCTGGTGCTTATCAACTCTCAATGACTGAAGGAGAATAGCTCTGAGAACCAATCAATGTTCTCCATCTGAAGAAATTCTACACCTAAGGCATTCAGTGCTTGGTAAATGTCCTGAAAAAAAACTTCAAAATCAGAAAAAGTCCTGAAAAAATGAACATCTTGGTGAAAACCTAGCAATAGGCGCCTTGATGATTCACAAAAAAATCATAAAAATATCAAAAGTACAAAAAAAATTGAAAAAATAAAAAATACAAAAAAAATGAAAAAGAAGAAAAAGTGCCTTGGTGAAAACCTGGAAACAGGCGCCTTGGTAGCAAAAATAGAATCTCTGCCAAGATGGTGAAAACCTAGCAAACAGGTGCCACTTGTTCCAAAATGCTCCATCTATCAATGCAATCTTGGTCTTTCCCAGCTTTCAGTCTGCTTTAGTTTGTACATATCTCCTGGTTTGTTTTTGCATTTTCAGTTTTCAATAAGTCGGTCTGTACACCAACTAGCTCAAGCGTCTGTATCCTATCAATGTTTAACACTTGGGGGCAATCAATGTCATATCTTATAGTCTCCAATGTATCTTAGACGTGTCATATCCACTCAGAGTCCTTTGAAGCTTCATTTGAGTCAGTCAAGTCTGTCTTGTCTCTAGAAAGGATTTTGCATCTACAACAACGCAATCAAACATCAAAACTCAACCGAAAATAATCTATTCTTTTTACATGCTTTTATTTCCTTGTATGCTTACTGATTCGCATTGAGATTTTTGCATATTGTATCCCTTCGAGCTCCTCAATGATGTCCTTTACAGGATTTAGAGAGTGATGACTGGGGGCATAATCTTTTCTTGGTTTTCTGCTTGTATGTGAAATCTAATAACTTTGGAAATTCTAGATTGAAATGGTGTCCGACTATAAGAGCCTCTATCTTGAATTGGATGGCCATGCGTACCTCGACCATTGATACCCAGAAAATTCAAGGAAATTCTATCTAACTATTGTCTTTTTGAAGTGAATTCTTTCTCCTACTGTGAAACACGATCTTGCCTAAGGAGGTGAACGATAAAGGGTCACTACGGGTAATTCACACTGGATTTAGAATGATCTTTTGATTGTTTGATGTGTATGTTCAATGCAAGGTGTACTTAGGTCATCACGATGTTTATGTTTTGATGCTTGTACAAATTGCTATATCAAAATGGACATGATATTTAGGTCATCCTAGCGTTTATGCTTTGATGCTTATATCTAATCTGACATTCCGAAAACAAAATCACTATTCATATGTCCATGGTTGCCTAGCCAATGGATGTTGTATTGGTTCTTGAGCATTACAAATCAATATTCATATGTCTATGGTTTCATCACTAGTGGGCATTGTATTGATTTATCCGGTTACCAAAAAGTTCAATGATGATAACAAATTGACATATGATCAGTGACTAGGTCCTAGGTCTTAGGTTGCATTTCATCTTGCATGTCTCTTTGCCTTTTGCATGTTTGCATGATCTCACAATGACTAAATGAACTTCAAAGATTAAATGATTCTTCAATTGCATCTTCAAATCTAACAAGAGCTGAACCTAACTCGAAGGTCTCTTCACAGAATTGCAAGCAATGATCCTCCTGGGTTAACTATCTTTTTGACATAAGACTGAGTACTTGTCTTCATCAACCTACAAAACATATCATGTATATCGTTGCATTTACATATCATATCATAAACATTTATTGCATTACATTTACATCCATTGCATAAACATACATATTTCCATAATCATTACATCTCTATAACATTCAGACATATGAAAGAAATCATTGCATTGCATTGATCCATACATACATTCTACACTACTCATAGCATTAACATCACAGGATATCATCATACATAACAAAAATGACAAGTACACATGATGTCACAACCAAAAATATCAATCTCATATATATATCAAAAATCTCAAATAGTCAGGGGTGTACTACTGGCATAGGGTACAAATGAATGAACTCCGTAGAGCTATCAGACACAACAATGTATCAGTGAGAAAGTAACAGATAAGAAGAGAAGTCAACTGTCAGCATGCTCCTCTGCATCTGGTGGAGGAGGTGGTGCATCTGGTATCACCTCCGCTCTCGGTGCCCTGGCTCCCTCTGATGCTGCCATGTACTGAGAATAGGTGGGCACTCTCTGTGCAGCAGGGACTACTGCATAGTAAGTAGATACATAATATGAGGCCCTCGCAGTCTGATGAATCACCTCTGCCTGTAATCTCTGCATCTCTATGCACTGCTCTATACGCTGCCTATCTGCCTCTCGATGCCTCTCCTCTAATCTGGCCTACTCTATCTTTAGGTCCCAGACCTGGACTGTAAGCCGTCTGATAATCTCAGCCGAAGTAAGAGGAACTGCAGGCTTTGCATCAGCTACTGGCATATCTGTGTCCTATGCTGGCTGATCTGTATGTGATGGAATACTAACCCTGTGCGCCTTACAGCTTCTAACCTCAGCACCAAAATCAAATGTGTCATCCACACCTGTACCACCTGGAAACTGCTCAGCTCCTAGAACATCATCTACAGATCCTACTCCACCCAGTGTACCACTCTCACCTCTGCTCCGTCTCTATGTCCCAGAAGATGTACCTACTATAGATATAAAAGGATGCAGAGGCCTCACACATCCTAGTGCTCTCTATGAAGGAGCCATGGCTCTCTATCTCGGAGGAGTAGGGTGAACCATCTGTGGTCTCGGTCCTGCTCTCATAGGAGCCCCTGTAACATCCATAGCCTCCTCCATGGAGGGTATCAGCTCTGTCGAATCAGAAAATCAGTGAATCCAGTGATCAGCAAGCCATGCCACATATGCATCTGTCACACCTGCATCAACCACCTATGGAAGGTAGTCCCAATCCCTACCAATAATCTAGCTATACTCATCTGAACCCAATGCATATGTCAGCCGAGTGGTCCATCCTAGCCCAAGCTCCTGTACTATCTGAGCATATGCTATATACTCCTATGGAGCATCCTGAATGTGTCCATACTGACGCCAGACTCTCATAATCAAAAATCTCTCCAAAATGGTGGAAGTCTGCCCTATTAATATTTGACTCTGGAAAAAGAAGGAGAACTGCTCCCTCACAGTAGGCCAGGCCTCTATCTGCAAATATGGCCTCCATATGACAAATGTCATGTCATCCAAGCATCGGCAGAAATACTCAGTGTGACCCATGTGAACTTGAGTAACGTAACCAGCATACGTATATATGATCGACTCCTGTGGCTGTCACTGACTCTGAAACACTGGTCTCAAAATTGGGATGTGCTCCCATGCCCATATCTGTAAAACAAGAGCTCCAGAAGCAAAGCTCTTGCAATCCTGGTAGACCACCTCATGCATCTCAAAACACATATGGGCCAACAGACACTAACCCTAGGCAAGCTCGGTAGGAGTAGCCATCAACAATGCTACCATCGGTGACCATCCCATCAAAAAGTTGTTCTGCTGACAGCTAGGCATAATCAACTCTCTGATCATCCCCGCAATGATACACTCTAGATGATGTGTCTGACCGTATCGCTGAACAAGTATCTCCCAGGATATAGACCCAGTCAACTGGGTATCATCACCGAACAATCATCTGAAAGCATGCAGACCAGTGGATCCTCTACTGACATACTCGAGATGCCGCGGAGCATGAAAAGGAATGCGAAGGATCCTATACACATCCTCAGGGGTCACAGTGATCTCCCCAGTTAGAAGGTGAAAAGTCTGGGTCTCAGAATGAAACCTCTCAATCAGTGCAGTCAATAAACCATGATTTACCCTAATATCGGGTAAATGAATCAGGGGCTCAAAACCACAGGTAGCCAGATGAACCCTCATCGGGTCCGAAAGGGAGACACATAGTCTCTGTGTCGCTGGGTAAGAATGTCAAACATCTACATCAGGATATGTGACCTAAATCATAAAGAAACAGGGTGTTTTATCAGAAATTCAGTTCAAAATCAGGCCAAAAGTATCAGAATGACACAGTTTTGAAGTTTCAGAAGGTGGGGCAAAGTGTCCGCAATCAGGCAAAAGGATCAGAAAAGTTAGATTTTTGACCTAAAAATGAGTTTTTAACACTCTATTTTTCAAACGACATTCCAGACTGGCATCAAATGTCGTACGACATTCCACAATCTACCAAACGACAATGCATGGTCATACGACACTTAGCCCGGATTCATACGAGTTTCGAGGGACCCGATGAAATGTCATACAACACAAGGGTCCCTCTCATACGACACTTGGGCGTGGTTGAAATGACAATCTAAATTCAAATGAACTGTCGTACGAGTCTGGACTAGGACTCGTACGAGTTTCTACACATGCGAAATTCAAAACCTAAAAACACGTATGGAAAAATTTAAAAATGCTATAAATCATCAAAAACATGCATTTTCAGAGGGGAACAGAGGTCCACCTACTGGATGTCCATACTGTCAAGGTCTGTCATGTCTCCAGCCGGGCTCAAAATGGTGCGAACTCACAAGTACCTTCAGTTCTTGTTGGTCTGCCATTTTTCTCGTTCAGAGGGCTCCACATAATCTCTAAAGTCAAAGGGTTGAAATGAATTGAAAATGACCCTTCCGACCTTTATATAGCTTTCGACCTAATTTTTAAAAGTGCTCCGTTTTCCATGAAAATTGCACCCCTGGCTAATTTCGACATTCTGAATCCATTTTCGGGATCAAAATTGAAATCTGAGATCGTTTATTATGTCAAAAATCATGATTTAAAATTTTTGGGACCAGGACGGTCTACTGCTTACATAATCGACCTTCAATCTTCATAGAAATCCAGTATTCAACTTAACTGATTATCTAACATCAAACTATCAAAATTTCAACTTGGTCAACCATGGTCAACTCATGGTCAAACCTAGTCAAACTTGGTCTTTTGGGACCTTCGAACGATGTAGAATGCATTCATGAACGTGTATAACCACTTTTTCAATCAATTCACATGCTTCTAAACTCTCAACGCTAACTTTTCTTGTCAGATTTCAATTTTAATCCCAAAGGGGGCATGGTATTGCATATCATTCAAAGTCTGTAATCAAATTTGAAATCATATCTTTATTTATATCAATATCTTTCATCAATGATCAAGACAAACAATCACGTCTAGTTACTGATTCATCAAAAGACCTCATCACTCAGGGCAAATCTATCATCACTTGGGGCATATCAGATTCATCGATCCATATCAATCTGGTATTCTCTTAATCTTGTAATCCGTATCAGTTTTTGCAACCATTAGATCATAGTGTTCTTTCCTTGGTTCTTCGGCAACTGAAGGGTTTGGATGTGATACCTACTAGTTCTGCTAAGACAATTGAGTCTAGAATGGGTCACTCACTTCTTTGCAATCCTAAGGTTTGGAATCAGGCGTTTTGGACACTTTTTCACAATCATAGGTTCATTTGTGTGATACCTGCTAGTTCTGCTAAGACAATCGAGTCTAGAACGGGTCACTCACTTCTTTGCAATCCTAAGGTTTGGAATCAGGCATTTTGGACACTTTTTTGCAATCATAGGTTCATTTGTGTGATACCTGCTAGTTCTGCTAAGACAATCAAGTCTAGAACGGGTCACTCACTTCTTTGCAATCCTAAGGTTTGGAATCAGGCATTTTGGACACTTTTTCGCAATCATAGGTTCATCGCTGCTATAGTGAACATTATCTCTGGTCATTCAGGACCTCCTATCTCAATATCTTTCAATTGGTTTCTATCTTGAGATCGGTTTATCTTTTGAATCAGTTTCATATCTTTATCAAACACAGACTATCTTTGAACCACTGCGCTTCGCACAGTAATTCAAAGAGGAGCAAAATGTAATAACCCAAAAATGGGCTATATATTCATTAACCTCCTACATCGACAAATCGAACAAAATCAACACCGAAGTCCTAACCTAAGGCACATCTAAACATCATCGAATCATAATTGATTATCTTAAATTCTGCATCGGAGAAGATTCCTAGCAATATTCCTAATCATCATAATTATCTTTAATTTTATAATTATTTGGCAATAAATCACATTTATCCTAAGTTTGATTAATTGAATATTTTCATATTTAATTAATTAGATTTAATATCTTGCCACTTAATTGTTTAATTAAATTTAATTCTATCTATTATTAATTGTATTATTTAATTTTGACAATAAATCAAAATTCCTATCTTTAATTGATTAAATTCTTATTTAATTAATTAAAGCAAGTTGTAATTATTTAATAATATAGTTTTTAATAAAAGTTTGATTAAATAATTGATTAACCCATAAATCAATTGTTTTATTTTTAAAAGCAGTTAAGTTGGAAATAAATCACTTTATTATTAAATTAATTCATAAATAAAACATGCACAATCATAAAAGCAGACAACTATCAATTATCAATTAAAGCTAAACTCTATTTTGAGTTAAAACTTAGCTTTTGCATGTTTTTGTGAGTTAATTATCTTTTATTTAAAAATAACTCAAAAATCAACCTGAGTTATTTGAGTGATTTATGGCTTTTTCTCATGCACCTCCAAAGCCCTGAATTTTTATAAAATCAAGGCCTTAGCTCTTCATAATTCATCTCTCAATCATCTCTCAAATTTGCATCCATTCATCTCATATTTTGCACAATCACGCTGGAGAATTGGAGGCTGAGGAATCAACTTGCGAATCCAAAGCTTTGTGAGATCAATTTCAATTGCATAGTTTTTATATCTTAGCATAGAATTTCATAGTTTTCATATCATTGTTAGAATCTTCATTGTTAGATCATTTAGCATTCATTTCATATCAGTTTTCAATAGCATTCATAGCATATCAGTTTATCATTCTTATTGCATAGAAAATATCAAAAATATAGATTAATTGCATTCAATTTCATATCCATCTTTTGCATTCAAATCCTTCATTTAGGTGTCGTCTAGGTCACTGATCTCGATAATAATTTGAGAACATTAATCTCGCACCTATTAGAAGGCAGTAAATCACTTGGTTAGATAGTTTTCAATTTTGCACGATTTTGATTATCACTAACCTCTAATGTTTTACTGAGTGTTGTGTCTACAGATCAGGTACAATTTTCACACACACACCATCATCTATTAGGTCTTTCACTAAGTGTTTTAACTTCATCCATTCATTGGTTTTGTGACCCTTATTATGATGATACTCACAATTGTGAGAATCATTCCAATAATTAGGTTTAATTTGAGGCTCATAAGGCCTCAAATCAGGTAAAGTGATAATCTTATTAGCAAGGTTCTTAATGCATTCTCCAAGGGTTCTCCTAGAAACGTGAATTTTCTCTTTTGATACGTGGAGAAAAATGGTTTGGGCTTATTCCCATTAGCATTATTAAAAGGATTATTATTAGAATTTTTTTGGGGATTATTGGAATTGTTGGAATTATTGGAATTGAAAGGAGCTTTATTCATTTGATTTATATTGTATGAAGAATTAGCTCCACTTGATAAGTTAAAAGGGGTAGCCTTTAAGTTGCGGGCCTCCACAAATCCATTATTCACAAGATTTTTGTTATTATTCTTTAGCCATAGCTTATGTTTATCATTGTGATTATTATCTCCTCAATTATTAATATAATTAGATACGTAATGGTTATTGCTAGTATTGGTGTTGGATTTATTATCTTTGAACAATTTTATCTCTCCTCTCTTTACCAATACATCAACAATTTTAATCCCATTTTTTATTACCTTTTTAAATGTTGGGAGACATTAAAGTTGGAGTTGATAATTCATATCCATGTCCAAGTTGTTTGTAAATATTTCCATTTTCCCCTTCTTGAGGATACTTCGTGGATACCTTGCGAAAATGGTCCTCCACCTTTATAGGAATCCTAAGAAGGATTAATGATCTTTCTATTTCATATCACACAATTTGAGCATTGTGATCTCATGCTCTATATTATAGGAGTAATGGGTTACAAACTTAGAGGCTAATTCCTCAAAAGTCTTTATTCCTTGTGGGAGTTTAGAGAACCACTCCATGGCAGGACCTCCCAGGCTCCTTAGAAAAAGTCTCATTAGGTATGTAGTTTTATGCATGAACTCAATGCTTAGCGCGCAAACCTCTCGAAGATGATCCCGTGGCTCTATTTTACCCATATACTTATCATATTTAGGAAAAATTGTATTGATAGGAAAAGGTGCCATAACTAAGCTTTTGTCGAATGGGAATGGACACAAAGCTTTGATAGAAAAGGGCTTAGGTTCAGTGTCCTTTTTCATGAAATCAATTTGTTCTTGGAACATTTTTAATTTTTTTCTCATAGCATTCATTGGCTTATCTTCTTCTTGATTCTTCTTAAGTTGATCTATATCATAGTCATGTGGGAGCTTTACCCCCACCTGGGCTAAGTTTAGGTAAAATTTCTCCCTATCCCTATCTATCAATTTATCCATGACCTCAAGAAATTTTGTGTCTTGGGATGCTCTATTTTATCATTCCTCAATTGTTTCCTTAGGAACTTGAGTAGCATTATAAGTGTTGTCATTGTTTCCACCATTATGATAATCATGAAATGCATAATTTTGATCCATTTATTCAAATCTCTCTTCAAATAAATTTTGGAGAATATCCCATTGATCTTGATTGTTGAAAAGAATTTGGTATTCAAATTCAAGGACTTCATTATCCATGCAAGTTCTATCTCCTTGTAAGGATATCTTAAGTTTGTGGGAACATGTGGAAACTAGCATCCAATGAGGTTTGCTTTCAAATTGATCTTTTGATGTGGTAATTGTTGATTTTAATGAGGAGATTTAAAAATATAAGATGATCTTTTGAATGGATATCTCTCACTTGCTCTATGTATTTCCAAACACAAAAATCACAAATACAATTGTCTCTTTTTAACCCTTTTCACAATAAGTGTTTGAATTTGAAAGAACATTATCATAGGTTTTTGCACAAAAAGATACTTCAAGAAATCTACCTAGTACAAGATTGGTTTGTAAACATGGCTCTATAAGGTAGTCTTTGCTAAGTTAACAAGGTTTTAATCAATATTCTATTCAAAATTGATATTAAAATTTCATCCTCCAAGTATATTAAGAAGCTTACCACCACCGATATGTCAGAGTTTTACACAATCCTGAAGGACTACTCAAGGAAGTTCAAAAATTTAATAGCCTTTTGTCACACACCCCATTAAGGATGCATGCATTTCATTTTATAGTGGGTTGGATGATCATGAAAAAGGTGATTGTATCCCACTTTGGGCTATCCCTCTCACTAACCCTTTTAAGGAAAATCTCAAGAGGCGAGCCCAACTAAAGATCTAGCATGTTCAATATGTGAAAGAAAGAAAATGGAGTTAAGAGATAGGTTTTGGGAATTTGATTCACAAAAAGGTAAAGAGCATATCCCTAGCTATTTCTTAATTCCCAAACATGTTTAACAAGGTTTAATTACCAACCCACTAACTAAAGGGATTCGATTATTGCTACTCTCTTCCACAAACAAGGGGTTTAAAATTTTAAGTGCTTGATTTTCTTAACCTTTCTTTTTATCAAAATTTTTTGATATTTTTGGCATTCTGATTCACTAAAAGAAGTGAAGAGCATAGGCCTAATATCAAAACTTCTCAAACAATATTAGGTTGTTTTTACTTACTAGATTTTTGAAATGACAAAGCCACAATTTAAGTAAAAAAAAAGACTAAGTTTAGGTTTACCTTCAAACAAAGCTAGCAAAGGCTAGGGGCATTTTTTATTGATTTTGCAATTTTATGCTTACCTAGTGGTGATTGTTCCTTTCCAATGTTCTTTTCCTCCAACAAGTTAATCAACACAACCATCCAAAGTGTAGAAAATAAGAAAAAATTGAATCTAAGGCCTTATTTGTCAAATTTTAGCAAAACTTTCTTAAGGTGAATAAATTGAATTTAATGATACAAACTTTTCTTTATATGATTCTATAACTTTTAGATAATGTTCGTATACCTTTCTCTCTTGATGTGAATCCTCTAAAACCAATTTGATATGAGAAATGTTCTCCTCTTTGATCTTCTTTGTTAAAGCTTTGCCTTCTAGATTGAATCTGCTGTCTAGTCTTTTTACTTTTTGTGATCCATCATCCTGTAGAGACATGGAAATCATTTTCTAATAGTCAGATTATGAAAATTTGTAGTTTAATTAAAAGTGCTATAGAAATGATTGTAAGTGCTATATAAATGCTCAAAAGTATTGTGGATTGCCTTAAAAGCACTAATACTTTTAAAAGTGCTAAAAAAAAATACAAAACCTCTACAGAATTAAGCAATGACGTTAGAAAATGATCAAACGAACTAGAGAAATTGGCAAAAGCACTAGCTAGTCAGGGAATAAGCATTGATAGAAAATTAGACAAAAGCTAGAAAGGACCAAAAGGGTTGTTTCTCTAGGCAAAGGTGCAACAATTTTTCATAGATGTGTTGTTACAATGCTCAAAAGTGCTATTAATTTGCTCAAACATGTTGTTTAAAGTCTCAGAAGTGTTGTTTTACCTACAAAACAAAGAAATTAACATGCAAAAACTTGAACAAAATGAAATTTCTAGATTTTTGAGAAAGTGAAGCCTAATGCCCCACAGTGGGCGCCATTTTGTGTACTAGAATTTGTACCATTATAGGGTTAGTATTGCAAATAATTGAATAAAATAACTAAATTACCACAAAGGAAGATCTATTTTAACAAATAAAGAGCAATTAAGTAGTCTATGGATCTCTAACTAGGGATGTTAGCAAGCCTCCATTAATGACAGTCCTAGAATGAGAATAAATGATAAAGCAAGTAAAGTATTTAATTCCAAATTGAAATGCTTAATTAACTTCTAAATTTGCCTTTCTAGCTCAAAATCTCAAGAGGTTAGATGCAATTCTCATATTTGTGGATGATAAATGAGTGATTTATGCCTTTCTTTTATAGGATTTGGCAAGGGTAGGGGGTTTAGTTGAGTTGATCATGATTGAGTTGGGGTTAAGTCCTTGGTTCCACCCTTTGGAGACAATTTAAATGGATTATCCTCAAAGCTTGGGACAAGAAGACAAGATGAGTGGACAAGATGTTCTTTTCAATTAAGTGATTGAGATACATTTTAGGCTTGATCCATGTGAGCTCTTTCTTGAAATCCTATTGGTTGAGACTTTTTCCTCCCATGTGGTGTTGAGAGAAAATAGGTCTTAACTAATTGATTTAACCATGTGTACCCCTTGAGTGGGTTGATTTGATTTTAAATTGAACTATACAATTAATTTGATTAATTGTACATTAATTTAATTTATCATGATTTGATCAATTTAACTTGTATTTGTGGCTTTGATTTTTAATTAAATTTAATTAAAGCTTGATTTGAATTTTGATTGGCTAAATGCATGTTTTTATTCAATTGCCTTGATTTCTCCTTAGTTTTGCCTTGATTAATCACATGAATGATCATGTCCACTTTTAGGTGATTACAAAACTCAACCCATTTCATATGCCTTTGACTCAACTTTCCTTAACTATTCAAATATAGCAAAGCTTGATGATCAGTATACAAAAAAAAATCCTTAAGAAGATGATAGTTTCTCTACTTCTTCAATGCTTGAACTATAGCATAAAATTCCTTATCATAAACAAAATATTTCCTTTTGGCATCATTTGACTTCTCACTGAAATAAGTAACAGGTGTACCTTCATGGCTCAAAATAGTTCCTATTACAGTACCACTAGCATCACAGTTATCTGATAAACTATTTGTAAAAGCTAGCTAGCAATGAAAAGATCTTACATCAGTAGCATTCCATGGAGTAGGCCATTCAAGGATAGACTTCACTTTCTTGGGGTCCATTTTTAGACCTTTTTCTGAAACTACAAATCCTAGATACACTAACTCCTTCACAAAACTACACTTATTCAAATTAATCAATAATTTCTCTTCCATTAACCTCTCAAACACCCTAGGAATATGTATTATATACTCCTCCAATGTCTTACTAAAGATAAAAATATCATCTAGGTAAACAATGAAAAATTTACCCAAAAATTCTTTAAGAACCTCATTCATGAGCCACATGAAAGTTCTCGGTGCATTAGTTAGCACAAAAGGAATGAATAACCACTCATACAACCATGTGTTTGTCTTAAAAGAGATCTTTCATTCATCTCCTTCCTTGATCCAAATCTGATGATATCTACTCTTCAGATCTATCTTTGAGAAATACATAAATCAATTCAAACAATTTGTAATATCATCCATCTGAGGCAATAGAAACCTGTACTTAATTTTGATCTTGTTGATAGCTCTAGAATCTATACACATCCTCTATTCTACATTCTTGTTTTGTGCTAATACAGTTAGTACAACACATGGAATCAGACTCTCTCAAATCAACCCCTTTTGCAACAACTCCTGTACTTTATGTTCAACTCTTCACTTTTTGTTTGTGTCATTCTATGTGCTGCCTTATTTGGAAAATTAGCTCTTGGAATCAAGTTCATCTAATGACTAGTCTTCCTTACTGATGGTAATCCATCAGGCACATTATCAAACACAATATCATGAAACTCATTCAACAGATCTATAGCTTATATAGGTACATCTTCTACTTCCTCTTTAGCAGCTTTCAAAATTAAAGAAAAACACATATGCTCATTCCTCATACCCTTTAGGAATTTTCTTCCATCAACAAAACTTATTCTTGCATTACTACATACCTTTTCTCCTATGTCATTTCAATGGCTTTAGCTTATGTTGCACTCCATCCTTTTTCAATGAATAGGTATTTGCATGACCATCATGTAAAAAATGCATGTCAAATTGCCATGGCCTACCCAACAACATATGACATGCATCCATGGGTATGATATCACATAGTACCTCATCATGGTATCCCCCAATTTTGAGCTTCATTAGGCATTGTTCATTGACCATGACCTTGTGGTCATCCTACACCCAAGTGATCTAGTATGGATGTGGGTGTTTCTGCCTCTTGAGCTTTAACTTTGTGACCATCTCTTTTGACATCAAATTTTCAATGCTTCCCCTATTGATAATCACATAGCAATATTTATCCTCACACTTCCACCTAGTGCGAAACAAGATCCTTCTTTTCTCAAGTTCATTCTCACTACTCAGTAGGACCCTTCTATTAATTAGGACTTCTCCTCTTTCAACATCTTTAGAATGTGAT
>BSBK01005248.1:2527500-2572500 GCA_027943335.1 Chamaecyparis obtusa
ATACCAAAATATATGTGTTGTGAGTATGATTTTCCATGTATGATTTATTTTTTATATTACATGTAATTTTCATTTTAATTTATTTGAATGCATGTTTCAAACAATGGATTCAATTGGTTAATTTTTATCTACAAGTGGAAAGTTTTTAGTTTGGAAATGTTTTTGAGGGTATTGATTCACTGCTCCCCTCTCAGTACTTATCTTTCCATACCCAATGATTGGAATCAAAGATAGATGTATTTTTAAGGAAGTTTAATCACTGAAGAGTAAAGATATAAGGATGGAAAGATATAAGTTGGATAAGACTATTGAGAATCAAAGGTTACAAATGCAAATATTTATTGAACAATTCAAGGAAGCTGAAGAAGAACTAAAGAAGTTATTGGTCAAGAGGAGGGATATGGAAATTCGGTATAGTGAGACTTATTATCAAGAAGAGGAGATAGATGATCTTTTTGAGGTATCTAGATCTAGATCTGGTAGCATATCTGATGCATCTAAAGGAACCATATCAAATCTATTCAAAAAGAATCTACATCTTAGTGAATAAGTATAAGCTCTACAGATCATTCAAGAGACACAAATGGTTAGGATGATTGGTGTCATAAACAATGCAAGGTAAACATAGCTATTGAAGATAGAATGAAAATGATTGATAAGTTATAAGAGAAGAATTTTGAGATACTAAGACTCACTTAGAATCACTTTTAAATCTTCAATTAGATGGTTTTCATAAGTTAGGAAGTCAACTGAGTAAAAAATTAGCTCACAAGGAAACTAGAAGACATCAGTGAATTAATAGAAGAAAATGAAAGATTGAAGAATGAGGTAAAAAATACAACAAAAATGTAATGAGATGATCAATAAATACTTGAGAGCACAACTAGTTTAGGCTACACTGACCAGGGAGAGTCATCAAGCCAAAATGAACAGAAGAATGCATATGAAAATTGAAGGCCAAACAAACTATCATGTTATCATTGTGGAAAATTGGGCCACACATCAAATGTTTGCAAGCATAAAGAAAAAAGTATTTCTAAATCCACTCCTAAGTTTAATGGTTATTGTTATAACTATAACAAGTATGGACATTAGGCACATGAGTACAGATCAAAGTTGAATAGGACACCTAAGAAACCTTATATGGAGAAATATTGTCACACTTGCAACATTCATGGACACATGTCACAAGAATGGAGGAAAAATATGAAGCAAGTCTAGGCACCGAAAGAATAGAACAAAGAATATCAACTAAAAAGACAAGGTAATGCATATACTTGGAATTAAAACATGTGGGTTAATTGCATAACATGTGGAAAGTATGAACATATAGTAGAAACTTTTATGAGAAAGAACTGGAGAGGAAGATCTCATAACTAGACAAGTAATGGTATGGTATGTTTGCATTGTCACAAAGTCAGTCACTTAAGTAAGGATTATAGAGACCGAGCACTAGAGAAACATACAAATGTAAATGGCAATAAAATTGAGGAAATCATGAGGATAAGAAATCAAATGTGGAAAAAGGAATCAAATCATAATGTTAGATCAAACACTACAGTCAGTGACACCTCATCTATTGGATTAGGTGATATCACCACTTCCACCTAAATCATAAAGGTATGTAAGGAACTAAATTTCAAATCAGTTATACTATACAATAGTTCCTATGTCTAGTGAATGCACACCAAATCAACATGAAATAAGGTGCACTATGGGATTACATGTATACAGCTTAAAATGTGTATAGTCGGTAAAAAAAATGACTGAGTAAAAGTTTATTAGTTGGTAAATATTGGTAAGGTTAACTAAGTCATGGTATCAATTGAGTAATATTAAAGTGTTAACCGAGCTAAGGTATTTTAAAGTGTAAAATGAGTGCAACTATGTTTACTGAGCTATGGTAGGTAAACCATTAAATGCAAAAATTTCATCGGGAAATGAAATTTTTAGTATAAATACATGATGGACTTAGTCATTTTTCACACAGCGATTACGAAGAACTAGAGAGACTTTGAGAAAATTTGAGCGATAAGATTTTAGAGCACTTTAGCAGAGATTTGAAGGATTTTCGAGCAAGTGATTCACGATCAAAGTAAGTATCACATCCACCAAGTTATTTTAGAGCATATTTGTGAAGCCCTAAATTTTAGAAACAATGGCATCCTCATCCAAAGTTATGAAATCCAAGTCTAAAGGTGACAAGAAGGTCACTTTGATAAAGTCCACAACCTATAATGAAGTGAAGTAAAACCTACATCTTGAAATTGCTTCATAGATTGATCAAACCGATGTGTTTTCATGTATTCTTCCTAGGGTTTTGTTGGTCCAAGATATCCATGCATACATCCACTAAAAAATTAGTGAAATAGGGGATTTTGAGCTTTAATTGACCTTCGATGAGCTAGGTGTCAATTGAAAGCTCAAGGATGAGCATAAATACTTTGAGGTGAAGGGTTTAATGAATGTCCTTTATTTTTTGAGAGAATTCAAATCAGAATGGATTAGGTTTGTATTAAGTAGAGTGTGTGAAGGGAAGTTATAGTTTTATGAACTGGAAAAAATCACAAGGGACATTATGCATCCAGTCATCAGTTATCCTATTACTGATAAAGTAAAATCTATAAGAAGTGCACCGAGAACTGAGATTTAGAACTTAACCAAAGTAGAATGAGATGACAAAGGTATGAGATTCAACACAATTATTGATCTTGAGACAAGGTTATGTTATCTCTATTTGAGCATTAGATTTTGTCATTATTATCAATTAGATCAATTGGTTATCTAAGCTGATCAATCGATAAAAGATGATACAACAAGCTACATTATGCTAGTCAGTTGAACCATCAAACATTCATACTGAGTAATCATAAAGTAGAACCGAGAGCTAAAAGGAAATAGGTTTAACTGGGCACCAAAGCATATTTACCAAGCACCAAGCATTAGTAAACATCGAGTAGTATACATACCGAGCACCAGTCTATTCACCGAATAGGAAGGTTATGTTTACTGAGCTATTGAGGAAATGACGTCGTATTAAGGAATGGTACATCTATCTATGAAAATGGTTACATAGATTCATAAAATGTTTTACTAAGATCAAAGATTATTTATTGTGGATGTAAACATTAAATGTTGTGATTATTCCTATGTAATAGTTAGATCTAGGTTAATTTTGTACACCTTAGATCATAAGTTTTCAAAGATGTTGTAAACCTAATTAGGTCATGGAAATCATAGCAGTTTTCTATATATTTCTAATTAATGTAATTTTGAAAAATGAATCCATCAATATGAAGAAGGAGATCCTAAAGCAGTAGCCACCTTCAAGACATTAGAATTTGAACAAGGTTTTCCTGACAGAGTAGTTATTAGAAACATATATTCAATTTAGTTTATTCAAACGAAATCAAGGCTACCAAGTAGAACAAAGGACATATTTCTACACATAGAGGTGATATTTATTTAGTATATCATAGATTTGATTTAGACAAAGTATAGTTGTGATTTATAGATACTTTTTGTTATTCTCTAATCATTGTAATGAAGTTTGTCAAATCTGTTAACAGAGTAGACTTAATAGTCTGATTCTAAATCTCTTAACTAAGTGTACACTCAAGTAGTGTTGTTTAAATCCTTTTGCAACGTAGATTTAATCGATCTCATTATTACTCCTAATAGGGTAACATCACCAGTAGTGATCACAACTTATAACCTTAACCATCATATTTTATTATCTGTAGTAGTGAAGAATTTGTGGGCGTCATCCCCACCACAATTTCCACCTTATAAAAAGGGTTTCTATGTAACCAAAATACTTGAGTTATGTATTACATTTCATGATTGATTTATTTTTGATTTCATGCACATTACACTTACAAATTCATTTGAATGAATATTGCAAATAATGGATTGAGTTGGTTATTCAGTTAATATTTTTGAGGGTAGTGATTCACCCCTTCCCTCTTAGTCCCTTATCTTTTTGTCCCAACAATTGGTATCAGAGCTAGATCTATTATTTTGAAGTTTAACTATTGGAGATTTTCCAACAAGCCCAAGTTGACTGTATGTTTTTCATTGATGACAACATATGGTAAGTAGCATGTGTGGAAGACTTATGTAGTAAGATTTTAGTATATGTAGCATGGACATGTTATCAGTGTGATATCATGGACGCAGAGGTTAATTGTTAGTATAGATAGTTATATAGTAGCTTGTGTCAGCAATGTTCCTAACAGAGTTACAACCAATATTTTGTGAGTGATTGTCTGTACAATTATCACAGAGCCTTACACATTTGGATATGTGATGGAGACATGTCATTGATGTTACATTCATTGCCACAGAGTCTGATGATCACTAAAAGTGAAGTTATGTAGTCTCTAATCACCAGTTGTAGTTTCATGTATTTATCCAAAAGAGCTGACAGAGATTTTATTAGTACATGATTTGTGCCTCTCATTTTGGTATGTCCCCTTGGATTAGTGATTTGAGAAGAGTTAAGAATGTTTAGTTAGGAGTGCATGGTGTAATTCATCTTGAGGACAATGTATCAATTAATTTGTTAGGGCTGACTGTGTGTACCGTGCACCTACACATTGATTTAGATAGGTCCTAGTTTGTGTTGCGTGCTTATTAGATTTGGCTGAGATGATACTAGAGTGTGTTATTGTTTCTCTAATATGATTTCAAGGTGGTTCTAATAGGATAGCTTGATTATTTCATTTAGAGGAAAGATATTTATAGGCAGTCATTTATGATTGCTAAAGTATGGTTCAGAGTTGATTGTGAATAGTAGAGTAGGGAGTGCAAAGTGTTGAACCATCAGACGAAGGTCTATGTGACCAAGTAAAGAGTATATGCTATTAATTAGAACTGATCCAAAAAGTAGGTCAAATTGTAGTTCACCAAGATCTAGATATAGTATGTATCTGTTATTGAGAAGGTTGTAGCCTTCACCCCTTTGAGTAGTGAGCTCTTAGACAGTGCATCCTCACCCCTAATAGGGTTAATTGTAAAAGACTCCTAACAGGGTTTGACCCTTGACTAGGTCACTATACTAAATGTATTGTAAAGACAACTCCTCATAGGGTTAAGGATCTTCTAACAAGGATCATAAAACACAAGTGCATATTATTAGTGGGTGTCAATTCCCACTATTTTTACCTATTTCAATTTCCCTGTAACCAAAATTGTTGTGTTGTGTTCAAGTGTTCTTTCATTGTGCTTTTTCTTAATTGGATAAATAATTGAAACTTGTAGATAACTGATTCAACCCCCCCCCCCCCCCCCCACTCTTAGTTATCTCTTGGGACTATTGCTAACAATTGGTATTAGATCCAAGTTCCTCACAGAGAAATTTTAATAGCTTGAGGTTGATCATATGGCATTCTTCAGAAAAGAAAGTCCTAAGTTTGATGGAGAGAATTATCTTGACTGGAAGAACAAGATGGGGAAACATTAACAATGCATTGCTCTTGAATTTTTTCAAGTAACTATCAAAGAAGTTAAGATTCCTTCTTTAGCAGATCTTGAAAAGGATGATGCTACTAACAAGCACAAGGAATTGTTCCATCAAAATGCAATAGTAAAAGAAGCCCTTATCAGAACCCTATCTGATAGTGAATTTTTAGAAATAAAGAAAGTAGACATAGCCTACAAGATATGGAAGGATCTAGAAGCCATGTTTGAAGGAGATACTCAAGAAAAGAATGCACGCAGAAAAACATAGAAGAAAAGATACAATGTATTAGAGATGCTACTCAATGAAGACATCAGAGCCTACAATCAAAGGATTAATGAAGTAGTTGCTAGAATTTGGAACAATGGTAGAGAGATCTCAGAGGAACACATTATGGATAAATTAATGACTACTCTTATAATAGAGTATAAAAACAAGATCAACATCCTTGATGAGACCATGCAACATACAACAAAATTCAAGATTGAAGACAGAACCTAAAAGTGAGATAGCCTTCAAAGAATCAGTCCATGGTAAGAAATCTACAAACACTTCTGGTAAAATTGATGTTGATGATGAAGAGAAATCATTAGATGATTTCATTGCTATGATTTCTAAAAGAGAAAAGAAAGGAAAAGGAAAATATGAAGGTCAATTGCCATTCAAATACTTTTCATGTAATAAGATTGGTAACTTGGCATCCAAGTTTCCTTCAAGAGGTAAAAAGCTCCAAAATAACTACAAGCCTAGGTATACAAAGGAATGTTACTATGCTGGAGATGGAGTATCAAATGATGATCCAGTTGAAGATGAAATTAGATTCATTTCAATCATGGAAAAGATGCATGATGAGATAGATCGTGAAGTGGAGAAAAAGGAACAAGAGCTAGCTTTGATTTCACAAGTATACTTAAGGACAGATTGGATTATAGATAGTGGTTGTTCACATAACATGATAGGTGATAAAGATAGATTTGTTCATATGGACAAATACAAAGGTGGCATGGTTAGATTTGGAGATAACACTCTTAAGCCTATCATTGGTAGAGGAGCTATCACATTGGATGGAAATAAAAACACTGATGATGTTCTCTATGTAGATGGTTTGTAGCATAACCTTCTTAGTGTTGGGTAGTTTCTTGAAAAAGGTTATCAATTGGAGTTCAAAGACAACAAGTGCATCATTAAAAATAAGGATGGTGTTATGATTGCATTAGGCTCAAAGACTAAAGGTAATGTTTTTCACCTTAATCCAGAAGCAAGTTGTTTTGTTGCTAAAGTTAATGATAGTTGGTTGTGGCATAAAAGACTATGTCATATCAATTTTGATAACATAGTAAAGATAAGAAATGTGAAGGCAGTAAGAGATCTACCTAGCATAGAAAAACTAGTTGATACTATTTGTAGGGAATGTGTGATGGGAAAGCATGTCAAGAATTCATTTAGAAGCAAGAACAATTCAACAAAGAACAAGTTGGATCTAATTCATACAGACCTATGTGGACCAATTCAAATAAGATCATACTATGGTGAAAAGTATTTTATTTTGTTTGTTGATGATTATTATAGAATGATGTGGGTTTCATTCTTACAAGATAAGTCTGAATCATTTGAGAAGTTCAAAATATTCACAGCTAAGGTTGAGAATGAATCTGGACTAAAGATAAAGTGCCTAAGATCAGATAGAGGAGGAGAATTCACCTCTGACAGATTGATGAAGGGTGCTCCCCTTAATACCACAAACACATAACAGAAATAGAGAAACAACAACAATATGCAAGAACAAAAAATTGGCTTCTTATTATCTCCACAAATGTGGAATTACAAACTTTCAGAATTACAATATGCAAAGCCACATGGGCATTCCCTTACAATATTCCGTAGGACAAAGCCTCGAACTATTACCCAGATCTACTACCCAGAACTATTCTGAACTGCCTAAGACAATAATACAGCCTTCCTTATATAGGCAATTATCCACCGCCTGGGAAGGTTCCAGAATTTTAGCCAATAAGGCCGACCAAACTTAGAATTATTTTATTTTACATTTTATTACATCATAGTCGGCTCAAGATAACCTTTGAAACCCGAACAGAAATTTTGAAGAAAATTATTTTTCACCATTTCAGGTGGCCCAACTTCCGAAGACAATAAGTCATCACCAGTTGACCCGCTCGGCCACTATAACCCCATTTCAGAAACGCCACGAAGTGCTCTACAGGCTTGACTGGCGCAAGCGCCTGTCACGCAAATTTTTGACCTCATCCGGGGCCTCTAAAGCCTTCAAAACTGAGTTCAAAGTTTCTGTACCCTGCTACCAATACCGAAAATCTTCAATATCTTCTAATATACACTTGATCTGGCAATGAAACTTTACTGGCAGACTTATATGACCAAAATGAACCTCCAAGAAAGAAATCAGATCATTCTGAGCACATACGAAAATTACCAAAAATAGTAACTTTCCATAAATAGCAGCTCTGCACAAAATAACCCTTATTGAATTCAAAAACAGAAATATTTTTGGGTGATGCAAGATTGCTCTTACACCCAGGATGCTCCTGCATCAGACACCCAGGGTAATTTGAGAAGTGACCCTGTCACGACTCAGGTGTGCAGAGGAAAACCAAGACGGTTAACCTCCTCCTTTGTTAGCCACGATGAATCTTCTACAGGTCGTCCTTTCCATTTGACCAAATACTCTTCATATGTCCTATTCCTTGTGCTTCTACCAACACGACTGTCCAGTATGTCTTCGATCTCCTTAGTGTCTGAACTAGTTGCTGGAATACTCCACTGTGCTGCTGTGATCTCATCTTCAACACCTCCTTCATGATACTCTGTCAAATCTGAAATGTTAAACACTGGTGAAATATTTAGCTCACTAGGCAATTCTACCTCATATGCATTTCCTGAATCATGTTTCTTCAATATCCTGCATGGTCCAAACTTCTTCATTTTCAACTTGTTATATGTACCAACTGGAAACCGCTCCTTCCGCAAATGAACCATGACTTCATCACCAACCTGAAATTCCTTATGCCTCCTTTTCTCATCTGCCTTAGCCTTATACTGTGCGTTCATCTTGGTAATATGCTTCCTCACCTCTTCATGGATGTTCTTCAAGTGTTCTGCAAAATCCTCAGCTTCAGCACTACTTATTTCTCCTTTATCTATCTTTCTCAATTCAGATGCATTTCTTGGACTACTTCCATATATAATCTGGAATGGTGATTTACCAGTGCTCCTGTTGACAGAATTATTGTATGCAAATTCCGCCTGTGGTAAAATCAAATCCCATCCTGTTGGCTTATCTCCAACCAAACATCTCAGCAAATTTCCCAAACTCCTATTCACCACCTCTGTCTGTCCATCAGTCTGGGGATGATGTGATGAACTGAACTTCAAATCTGTCTTCAACTTCTTCCACAATGTACGCCAGAAATATCCAACAAACTTAGTGTCCCAATCTGAAACTATGGTCTTTGGCAAACCATGAAGTCTCACTACTTCTCTGAAAAACAATTCTGCTACATGAACAGCATCATTAGTCTTCTTGCAGGGAATAAAATGTGCCATCTTTGAAAATCTGTCAACTACCACAAAAATTGAATCATGTCCCCGCTGAGTCCTCGGTAAACCAAGAACAAAGTCCATGCTGATATCCTCCCAAGGCTTCTCTGGTATAGGTAATGGCTGATACAACCCTGTATTCTGCTTCACTCCTTTCACCATCTGACATACTCTGCAACTCTGTACAAACTTCTTCACATCTTGCTGCAACTGTGGCCAATAATAATTTTCACTAACCAAAGAAAGGGTTTTATCATGACCAAAATGTCCAGCCAATCCTCCGCTATGCTTCTCCTTGATGAGATTCTCCCTCATAGAACTTCGTGGAATGCACAACTGATTCCCTCTGAATAGCATATCATCCTGGATGATGAAATCCAACCATTTTGTTCTGTCTAGAGTAACAGGTTCTGCACAAGCTTTCCAAGCTTCACCAAAATCAGGATCCTCTGGATACAAATTCTTGAGTTCCTTGAACCCAACCACTTCAATCTGCATTTCTGTCAGCAATAGTTGCCTTCTGCTAAGAGCATCTGCAACCCTGTTAGACTTTCCACTCCTGTGTTTCAAAACAAATGTATAACTCTACAAAAACTCAACCCATTTCAAATGCCTTTGATTCAATTTTCCTTGACTATTCAAATATTGCAAAGCTTGATGATCAGTATACAAAACAAACTCCTTAGGAAGCAGATAATGTCTCCACTTCTTTAATGCCTGAACTATAGCATAAAATTCCTGATCATAAACAGAATATTTCCTCTTGGCATCATTTAACTTCTCACTGAAATAAGCAACAGGTTTACCTTCTTGGCTCATAACAGCTCCTATTGCAGTACCACTAGCATCACAATCTACTTGAAACACCTTATTAAAATCTGGAAGTGTTAAAACAGGTTGTTCTGTAACTTTTTGTTTCAATAATTGAAAACTCTTTTCTGCTCCTTTAGTCCACTTAAACTCTTTTCTATCCCCTCTCATTGTTTCAGTCAAGGGTCCACAAATACTGCTAAAATTTCTGATAAACTTTCTGTAAAAGCTAGCTAGACCATGAAAAGATCTTACCTCAGTAGCACTCCTTGGAGTAGGCCATTCGAGGATAGCCTGTACGTTCTCTGGGTCCATTTTTAGACCTTCTGCTGAAACTACAAATCCCAAATACACTAACTCTTTCTTCACAAAACTGCACTTCTTCAAATTAATCAACAATTTCTCTTCTCTCAACTTCTCAAATACCATACGAATATGCATCATATGCTCATCCAATGTCTTACTAAAGATCAAAATATCATCTAGGTAAACAATGACAAACTTACCCAGAAATTCTTTCAGAACCTCATTCATGAGCCGCATGAAAGTGCTCGGTGCATTGGTTAGCCCAAAAGGCATGACTAACCACTCATACAGTCCTTCCTTTGTCTTGAAGGCAGTCTTCCATTCATCTCCTTCTCTGATCCGAATCTGATGATATCCACTTTTCAGATCTATCTTTGAGAAATACACAGCTCCACTCAAACAGTCCATAATATCATCCATTCGTGGCAATGGAAACCTGTACTTGATTGTGATCTTGTTTATTGCTCTGGAATCTGTACACATCCTCCACTCTCCATTCTTCTTTGGTGCTAATACCGCTGGTACAGCACAGGGACTCAGACTCTCTCGAATCAATCCTTTCTGTAACAGTTCATGCACTTGTCTGTTCAACTCCTCACTTTCTGCAGGTGTCATTCTGTGTGCTGCCTTATTCGGCAAACTCGCTCCTGGGATCAAGTCCATCTGATGACTGATCTTCCTGACTGGTGGTAATCCATCAGGCACGTTATCGGATACAATATCCTGAAACTCATTCAACAAATCTGCAACTTCTACAGGAACATCTTCTACTTCCTCTTTACCAGCTTTTGGAATTAAAGAAAAACATGCATGCTCATGCCTCATACCATCTAGGAAATTTCTTCCATCAACAAAAGTTATCCTTGCATTACCACATACCTTTTCTTCAGTCTCCTTCAACGGTTTTAGCTTATGTCGCACTCCATCCTTTGTCAGGAAATAGGTATTCGCACGGCCATCATGTACAGCACATCTGTCAAACTGCCAGGGTCTACCCAACAACATATGGCATGCATCCATAGATATGATATCACATAATACCTCATCTTGGTATCCGCCAATCTTGAACTTCACTAGGCATTGTTCATTGACCATGACCTTGTGGTCATCTTGTACCCAGGCAATCCGATATGGATGTGGGTGTTTCTGTCTCTTGAGCTTCAACTTTGTCACCATCTCTTCTGACACCAAATTGTCAGTGCTTCCACTATCAATGATCACATCACAACATTTACCTTCACACTTGCATCTAGTGCGAAACAGGCTCCTCCTTTGCTCAGGTTCATTCTCACCACTCAACAGGACTCTTCTGTTAATCAACGTTTCTCCTCTTTCAGCATCTTCAGAATTCGATGATCTGGCATCTTCATCGACATGTGCAACTCTGGCCTGGCCTTCATTTCTCCTGTCTATTCTGCCTTGGCGCTGAGGACATTCAAATGCCCTATGACCTTCTTCTCCACAGTGAAAACATGTTCCACGGAAGCCACCTCTTCCATATCCTTGTCCTCTTCCTCTTCCTCTCTGATCTCTATTATTCTGATCCTGGAAGCGATTGGAATTATTTTCTCGCTGATTTTGACTGCTACTAGCCTCATCCTTCTTTTTCGGATCTTCATTTCGGCCACCATATGACCGTCCACCAGATCGTCCACCGCGACCTCTTCCGTTTTGTCTGCTCTCAAACTTCTTGTTCAGCTTTTCCTCCACTTTTAGGGCAAACTGGTATGCCTCTTCAATACTATTCATTCGAACCAGATTCAACTCCTCCTGAATGCTTGGCCTTAACCCATTAAGGTATCGGGCAACTTTCTCTTTATCAGCTTCTGCATGGCCTGTTCTGATGAGAAGTCGATAGAACTCCTCTGTATACTCCTGAACAGATCTTCCTGCTTGCTTCAAACTCTGCATTTTCTTTAGTAGGTCAAGCTCATAATCAACAGGAATGAACTGTCGCTTCAATTTATCCACCATCCGATCCCATCTTGTGATTTTATCTTTCCCTCTTCTATTTCGCTCTAATTGAATTTCTTGCCACCAGATCTTCGCATGACCTTTCAGTCTGGCCTTCGCAAATTTGACCCTATCAGGATCCTCAACATCTTCATACTCAAAATATTCTTCACACTCATTGATCTAGTCGATCAGTTCCTCTGGGTTAAGATTTCCAGAAAATGTAGGAACCTCAATCTTAGGTCTTTTCCCAATCTTGGAAATCGCCCGAAAAAGTCTTTCTTCCTCCTGGTTCACAATTTCAACTTCTCCTTCTTGATATTCTTCTTCGGCTTCATCCTCGCTTTCATCTCTGACATTAAGATTCATTCCTCTACGAATCTCTTCTTGCAATGCTCGCACTTGTCTCTGCAGCTCTCTAACCTCACATGTTACAACACCAGCTCTTCCGCCATGTTCCCTTCGTGGAGGCATTTTCGTGATGTGCGCTGAAACCCTAGCCACGGTCCTAGTGCAAACTACCTCACAGTCAGCGATCTGTTTACACACTCAAGAACTCCTGCTCTGATACCACTTGATGAAGGGTGCTCCCCTTAATACCACAAACACATAACAGAAATAGAGAAACAACAACAATATGCAAGAACAGAAAATTGGCTTCTTATTATCTCCACAAATGTGGAATTACAAACTTTCAGAATTACAATATGCAAAGCCACATGGGCATTCCCTTACAATATTCCGTAGGACAAAGCCTCGAACTATTACCCAGATCTACTACCCAGAACTATTCTGAACTGCCTAAGACAATAATACAGCCTTCCTTATATAGGCAATTATCCACCGCCTGGGAAGGTTCCAGAATTTTAGCCAATAAGGCCGACCAAACTTAGAATTATTTTATTTTACATTTTATTACATCATAGTCGGCTCAAGATAACCTTTGAAACCCGAACAGAAATTTTGAAGAAAATTATTTTTCGCCATTTCAGGTGGCCCAACTTTCGAAGACCATAAGTCATCACCAGTTGACCCGCTCGGCCACTATAACCCCATTTCGGAAACGCCACGAAGCGCTCTACAGGCTTGACTTGCGCAAGCGCCTGTCACGCAAATTTTCGACCTCATCCGGGGCCTCTAAAGCCTTCAAAACTGAGTTCAAAGTTTCTGTACCCTACTGCCAATACCAAAAATCTTCAATATCTTCTAATATACACTTGATCTGGCAATGAAACTTTACTGGCAGACTTATATGACCAAAATGAACCTCCAAGAAAGAAATCAGATCATTCTGAGCACATACGAAAATTACCAAAAATAGTAACTTTCCATAAATAGCAGCTCTGCACAAAATAACCCTTATTGAATTCAAAAACAGAAATATTTTTGGGTGATGCAAGATTGCTCTTACACCCAGGATGCTCCTGCATCACAGATTCTATGAGTACTACGAAGAACATGGCATAAAGAGATAGTTGAGTGCACCTAGAACCCCTTAGCAGAATGGTATTGTAGAAAGAAAGAATAGGGTCATCCTTGATATAGCGTGCACCATCATGATTGAAGAAAAAGTTGCACATACCTATTGGAGAGATAGGGTCAATACAACAATCTATACTATCAATAGAATACAATTAAGGCCTAGCACTGACAAGACACCTTGTGAGTTATGGTTTGGTAATGTTCCCATAGTGAAATACCTTAGAATATTTGGAAGCAAGTGCTACATCAAGAGGGATGAAGCAATAGGAAAATTTGATGCAAGAAGTGATGAAGGTATTTCCTTGGTTACTCTACTAAAAGAAAATCTTATAGATGTTTTAACTTGAGATTGACAAAGATCATTGAAAGTCCTCATGTTAAGATTGATGAAAAGTTTATGGTTGAAGAAAGATATCATGATTATACACCTATGATTGAAGAATAACCCAGTCCTTCCACTAGTCAGAGATTTGTTGAAGAAATGTCTAACAACATTGATGTATTGTTCAATGACCCTGAAACAAGTGAAGAAGAAACTCATAAGGATGATGAGACAACATCAAGTAAAGTTCCAAAGTTTACATCTAGATATCACTCTAAGGATGACATCATTGGAGATCAGAGTGGAAAAGTCACAACAAGATCAAAAGAAAAGAGTTTAGCAGATAATGAAGTAGTATGTTTACTATCTTATATTGAACACTTAAGTGTTGAAAATGCATGTAATGATTCTAATTGGCATGATGCTATGAAAGAAGAACTTGATCAGATTATCAAGAATGATACTTGGTAAGTGGTCCCAAGACCTAGTGATAAGAATGTGATTGGAACAAAATGGATATTCAAAAATAAAATGAATGAAGATGGCACAATAGTAAGGAATAAAGTAAGGCTAGTATGTAAGGGATATGCAAAAAGAGAAGGTATTGATTATTCAAACACATTTATACCTTTGAGTAGATTAGAACCCATTAAGTTTTTTTTAGCTTATGCAATAGTCAAAAACTTCAAAGTCTATTAGATGGATGTTACGACAGCATTCTTGAATGGAGAGTTAAAATAAGTATATATTGAGTAGCCAGAAGGATTCACCCTATCAAACGGACCTGATATGGTATGTAGATTGAAGAAGGCCCTCTATGGACTTAAGCAATCCCCTAGATCTTGGTATGAGAGACTTGATGGATATCTAACAAAAATTGGATTCAAAAAGGGAGCAACAGATAGCAATCTATTCATAAGAGAGACATGTGAAGGTTTATTTCTTGTAGCCATATTTGTTGATGACATTATATTTGGGAGTAATGACAAACTTAGTGCTAAATTTGCTAAGGAAATACAAAATGAATTTGAGATGAGAATGATTGGACCTATCAAATACTTTTTGGGATTAAATGTGTAGGAGACAAAGAAAGGCATTTTCATTAATCAGTCCAAGTATGTGAAAGAGATATTAAGGAAATTCAAGATGGATGATTCTAAGCCAGTGGGAACACCTATGATAATAGGATGCAAGCTTACAAAAGAAGATGACTCATCAGTAGTAGATATAACATTGTATAAGTCTATGATTGGTAAACTCATATATCTTACTCAAACTAGACCTGATATTTCCAATGTAATTGGCATAGTTGGAAGATTTGCAACAGAGCCTAAAAAAAGTCACCTCATGGTAGTAAATAGAATATTTAGATATTTGCAAGGCACTATAGATTACGGTCTATGGTATTGTAATTCATAAAATGTTGAGCTTCATGTACATACTGATGCAGATTGGCAGGATGCGTTGATGATAGAAAGAGTACATCAGGAGGAGTAGTGTTTCTTGGTGACAGACTTGTCACTTGGACAAGCAAGAAGAAAAATTATATTTCTCAGTCAATAATAGAAGCAGAGTATGTTGCACCAGCCTTGAATTGTTCCAAAATTGTTTGGATCAAGAAAATGATAAAGAATTTTGGAATTCAGATTGATTATCCTATTGTTATTCATTGTGATAATACTAGCACTATCAACATGTCAAAGAACCCTATGATGCATGCAAAGGCAAAACACATAGAGCAAGTGTCACTTCCTAAGAGAGAAAGTGGTAGAAAAAGAATTCAAGTTGGACTATGTGAGTACTAAAGATTAGTTAGTAGATATATTCACAAAGCCCTTGACAAAGGATACTTTTGAGTATCACAAGGAGAAGTTGGTAGTAATTCCCTTCCCTAATTCTACTTAGAAAAAAGAAGAAAGAGCATCAGTCTTCAGAGACTAATGGATGGTTGACTACTCTACCTCAAGAGTAGTGCCAGTGCTTAAAATGTTTGGCACCCTTTTCCATTGATGTCAAAGGAGGAGTAATATATAGTCATGAGAAAAAGAAGTAAAGAAGGAGTAATATACTAAGGGGGAGTAGTATTCAGTCATGGAAGTAGTTTAGTTGAAGAAATCAAGAATATTGTAGTAGATGGAGGATTCTTCCTTGGGGGAGATTTGATGAGGAAATGGAGAATGTTATAAAAGAATTATTCATTTGGGTTGGTGGTGTTTTTCATTCCATATGTTTCCATCAATGCCAAAAGGAGAGATTGTCAAAGATTTGACAATAAGCCAGAGCTGACTGTATGTTTGTCATTGCTGACAATATGTAGTAAGTTGCATGTGTGGAAGACTTATGTAGTAAGGTTTTAGTATATGTAGCATGGACATGTTATCAACATGATATCATGGATAGAAAGGTTAATTGTTAGTACAAATAGTTATATAGAAGCTTGTGTCAGCAGTTTTCCTAACAAAGTTATAGGTAGTATTCTATGAGAAATTTTCCATGCAATTATCATAGAGCCTTGCACATTTGGATATGTGATGGAGACATGTTATTAATGTTACATTCATGGACATAGACTTTGATGATCAGTACAAGTGAAGTTATGCAGTCACCATTCACCAGTTTTAGTTTCCTGTGTTTATCCAAAAGAGCCAATAGAGATTTTATTAGTACATGAGTTGCGCCTATCATTTCAGAGTACTCCCTTGGATTAGTGATTTGAGAAGAGTTAAGAATGTTTAGTTAAGAGTGTGTGATATAATTCAGCTTGAGGAGAAAGTATCAGTTAATTTTGTAAAGATGACAGTGTGTAGCGTGCACCTACACTTATTGATTTAGATAGGTCCCAGTTTGTGTTGCATGCTTAGTAGAGCCAACTGAGACGTTATTGGAGTGTGTTATTGTTTCTCTAATATGATTTCAAGGTGGTTCTAACAAGATGACTTGATTATTTCATTTAGAGGAAAGATATTTATAGGCAATCATTTGTGATTGCTAAAGTATGGTTCAGAGTTGATTGTGAAGAGCAGAGTAGTGAGAGCGAAGTGTTGAACCATCAGAGGAGGTCTATGTGACCAAGTAAAGAGTATATGCTATTCATTGGAACTGATCCAGATAGTAGGTCAAAGCATAGTTCACCAAGATCTAGATATAGTGTGTATCTGTTATTTAGAAGGTTGTAGCCTTCACCCCTTTGAGCAGTGAGCTCTCAAATAGTGCATCCTCACCCCTAACATGGTTAATTATAAAAGACTCCTTACAAGGTCCAACCCTTGACCAGGTCACTATACTAAATGTATTGTAAAGGCAAATCCTAATAGGGTTAAGGATATTCTAACAAAGATCGTAAAACACTAGTGTAGATTATTAGTGGGTGTCAATTCCCACTGGGAATTTTACCTATTTGGGTTTCCTCGTAACCAAATTTTTTTTGTTTTGTTCAAGTTTTCTTTCATTGTGTTTATGTTGAATTTGATAAAGAATTGAAACTTGTAGATAACTAATTCACCCCCCCCCCCTCTCTCAGTTATCTCTTGGGACTATCAAAGCTGGACAAGACTATTGAGAATCAAAAGATTCAGAGGCAAAATATCTTTATTGAGAAATACAAGCAAGCTAAGGATGAGTTGAAAAAGTTACTAGTTCGGAGAAAGGACATGGCTATTCAACAATGTGAAACTGATTACCATGAAGAAGAAATTAATGATCTATTTGAGAATATCAGATCTAGTTTAGGAAGTATATCTAATATATCTGAAAGTGAAATTTATGATTTATTTGAGGAAAATATTCATTTGACTGAACAAGTTAAAGTCCCGCAGATTAGACAAGAAGCACAAATGGTAAGAATGATTGATGTGATGAATAATGCTAGACAAGTTTAACAAGATAGAAATTTGGCTATTGAAGACAAAGGAAAAATGACTAAACAGTTACAAGTTAAGGAATCTAAGATACTGAGACATACTGAGCATCACTTTGAAATATCCAATCAGATGGTTGTTGTAATCTAGGAGATCAACTGATTAAATAATGAGCTATCAAGGAAGCTTGAAGACATTGGTGTACTTAGAGAAGAAAATGAAAAACTATGAAATGAAGTGAGAATGCAATAGCAACATAATGAGATGATGAAAAAGGTTGAAGATCGTTCCAAGAAGATTGATGATTTTATGATTAGTCAAAGAAGACTTGGAAGTACTACTGGATTAGGCTACACTAAGCAAGGAGAATCATCGAAGCAAGCTGAATAGATGAATAACTACAAGAGTTAAAGACCTAATATGCTAACATGCTATCACTATGGTAAATAGTGCCACACTTCAAATGTTTGTAGGAGTGAAGCACAAGGTAAATCTAAAACCACTCCTAAGTTCAATGGTCATTGTTATAGTTGTAACAAGTATGGACATCAAGCATATGAATGTAGAGCTAAGTTGAATAGGACTCCTAAAAAATGCTTCATAGAGAAACATTGTCACACTTGCAATATGCAAGGACACACTTCACAAGAATGTGGAACAAAAATGAAGCAAGTCTAGACACCGAAAGGATAGAACAAGACCTATCAATCAAGAAGACAAAGTAATGCCTATACTTGGGATTATATCACATGGGTTAATTGGGAAACATGTGGAAGATATGGACATATTGTAGCTAATTGCATGAGGAAGAGATGGGTGGGCAGATCTCATAGCTGGCCAAGCATTGGTATGGCATGTTTACACTGTCACAAGGTTAGTCACCTAAGTAAAGATTATAGAGACTAAGCACCAAAAACACAAGTCTTTGAAAATGGAAATACAATTGAAGACATCGTGAGGATAATAAATACTATGTAGAGAAAAGCATCAAATGATAATGCTAAGTCAAGTAATGTAGTCAATGAAACCTTGTCCATTGGATTGGGTGATATCGCTACCTCCACCTAAGCTAAAAAAGGTATGAATGGAACTAAAAATTTAAATTGGTTACATCTAACATATAGTTCCATATATTGGATGTGCACATACCAAATCTACATTAATTGAGATCCATTATGGTTTTACAAGTTTTAAGCTTTAAGTGTTTTTAATCCGTATTTTAGATTGAGTGAGAAGTTGCAAGTGAGTAACTATTATGCAAGGTTAACCGAGTGTTAGTATTAATCGAGTGAAAATTTACATGTTAACTAAGCTTATGGTATTTTGTGGTATACACTAAGTTTGACAGTTGTCGTCAAGTTGTGATTAGTTTGAGTATTTATTGCAAAAAGGTTTAAGCTGGAATTTGAAAAAGCTATAAATACATGGTGAGCTTAGTTCATTTTCTTACATAGCGATTACAAAGAGAAAATTTTTTTTAGAGAGATTTCAAGAAAAGGAGTTTTAGAGAATTTGAGCATAGATTTAAAGCACTTCAAGTATTCTCATTCTCATTCTAAGTAAGTACTATCATCGCTGAGTTGTTCATTTGTTCTTACTGAAACCCTAAATGAGAAACTATGGCATCCACATCAAATGTGAACAAGTCCAAGTATGGAGAGGAGGAGGAAGTTCATCTAATTATGTCTACTACTTGCAATGAACATAAATACATTAAAATTCATCATGAAGTGGCATTGTAAATTGACAAAGTGGGAGCTTTTACGAGCATACCCTCTAGGATTTAACTAGTAGAAGATGTGCATTCATACATTCAGTACAAGATAGGGGAAATTAGAGATTTTGAGATGTTTGCAACTTATCAAAATTTGTGTGGTGAAGATGAAAATTTGAAATATGATCATGAGCACATGAAATTTAAAGGTTTGTTTAATGCCCTAAATTTCCTGAAGAATTTTAGAACTGAATGGATAAGAATAGTTCTAAGTCGGTATCATGATGGAAAATTATGGTTGGATGAGCCCATAAAGATTACAAAGAACATCATAAAAGTGGTAACTAGATACCCAACTACTGACAAAGTTAAGAAAATAAGGAATGCACCCTGACCCAAAATAGAAAATAACACTTGAGCCGAATGGGATGACAAAGCAATGAAAGTGAGTACAATCAAAGATCTCGACACAAAATTTGGAGTTTATATCATCATTTATAAGATATTCCAATCAAGTAGACCAAAGAATGTAATGTGTGGTGTTGTTTACATTGTGTACATGATAGTTAAGAAGGTATCTCAGTTGGACCTTGCTGAGCTACTTTTGAAGAAAGTAGAGGAAAAAAAGAAGATTATTCAGTCGGCCATGTCCAACACTTGTAAGTTTGGTTCCTTGATACTTTGCATATTCTTATATGTGCAAATTTTTTTCCCTTCAGTCGATAATGTAGATTGGTCAACCGACAAGCTAGTTACACTCCAGATTATTGATTTGATTAACATTTTGGGAGATAATTTTAACAGTTTAGTAGATAGTTACTTTGAACAATTTAAGGAGTATAATTCCAAGACAACTAGTGGAAGAATATGAACATGAAATTTTATTTCTTGTTGATATAGATTATACTTTGATTAAGGATGTGGAACCAAGGAAAAAATGGCTATCACCTATGGGGTATGAGTTGGATATTGATTATGCTTCTAGATCAATAAAGGCTTACTTGGGTGAGCCTAAGGACCCTAAAGTTGTTAGGTTTGTCACTTATGAAGAATCCAAGACAAGGATAAAGTTAGACCTAGTCATAGGTAAAATAACAAAGAAATCTAGGAAAATTATGACTAATTTGGTTAATAAATTTGGTGATGATGTTGAATCATCTGAGAGAATACCAGTCGAGGTAGAAACTGAAGGTTAGTTAATTCTTTCTGACAAAACAAATGATGATGAAGAAATCAAGTTTGATAGAGATGTAGATCCTACACCAGTTTTGCCTTCCCCCACTCCAAAGAAGAAGCAAACAAAAGTGCAAACAAGGGCACACACAAGGTCAACAACTATAGCTTCACCTCCACTAAAGAAAGGAGTTGTGAATATATCTAGGCCTACTATAACATCATCGACAAAGACCTACAAGAAGAGAGGTACAGAAACTACTATCGAGGCCCCTAAGAAAAGAAGAAAAATAATTAGAGGGAAGGATGATATAGATGATGATGAAGATGATACTGAGAAATTTAAAGTCTTTGTTAATAAAAACCATTCTATTGATGAAGTAGTTAAAGGCATAATAGAAAATGGAGAATTAAGTGATCCTAAAATTGGTCAGTTTGAGCATTTGTCAATCGAAGACCAGAATAAGATTCAAGAAGCTATAATTTAGATGATGATTAAATTCAAGAAGGTACCAATTGAATTCTCTAAGTGTGTACCTAAGATATTATATGATACAATTTCATAGAGATGGACATATGCATTGAACACTGATAAAAGAATGAGGGAACAATCCATAGTTTTGTTGATGCCTACACTGATAGTTCCTGAAGTTGGAGGAATTAATGAAAAATATTCAAAGAGATTTCTAGTAAAAAGTCAGGCACTACAAATACTTCATGAAAATATGGAAGAAATAGATGAGAACAGTCAATTAATTTGAACTTCAATACTTCAAGCCCGAGCTGAGTTAGAAAAGATGGCTTTGGCCATAACCCCTGAGAGAAAGCTCAAGAGAAAAGGAAAAGGAATTCATTCTAGTGATGCAGACTTGGCACCAAAGAACACAATTAATTTATCCGATACCGAGGTACCTAATACCAATGATTCCACCAAGAAAATAAATGTGATCCAGGATGCACCTGAACAAATTATAATATAGGGATTCAATAATGATTCAAATGATATACTCATTGAGGAGATAAAGATTGGTGATCCTGATGACATAAAAGATGATGAGGATGTCACTATCTCTATAGCTCAACAAAAAATGGAAGCCCCTACTAAGCTAGTAGTAAGTATTATACTAGGTGATCTTCCAATCTTAGTTCAAGTTATTAATATACTTACATAAGAAGAACCCAAAGGTGCAATCCCTAAGCAACCTAAAGATACATCAGGGGAACATGCACCAAGCACAAAAATTACTGTAGAGACAAAAAATAGTAGGTAGAAAGAGGAAGATACATAGGAAAAAGATGACCCCAAGCCTACTAAGACCACTCTAATAGACACTACATCTGAAGCACCATCTCAATCGACCGACACACCGATCATCGAGGAAAAAAAGAAGTAAGATTTTGTGTCTACTAAGAAAGATAAGCCAAGTGTTGAGGTAAAGGATATAGTTCCTTTTTTTAAATCATCACCCCAAGAGTCCAAGAAGAAGGAAAAGCATGGAAAAGGGTCAATCACACTTGATGAAGTGATTGAAATTCATGACTGTGACCTGAGGACTTTGGACCCTAAGGAATTGAGGAAATATGGGGAGTTATGTAAAAGGAAGGCAACATAGGAGAAGCTAAGAAAAGAGAACAAGAGAAAGCAGATACTTGAGGATGTAAGAGACATCTTGTAGCAAGTTGTACCAGATGTCCAAATTAATGAAGATGCCCCCATGTTGGACCAACTTGCAACACTTGCAAATGAAATAAATACCCCTGACATAGATGCCGAGAAGAAAATTGAAGAAAGGGCAAATGAAAAGATTGAAAATAAGTTAGCTCAGAGAAGATTAGCCAAGAAGTGGTGATAAAAAGAGTAAATCTTTCTAAGGTAATCACCAAGTTACAATCTATTACTTAGAAAATAGTTCAAATTTTATTTAAGATATGCACTATGGATACTTTCACTATCGAGGTCAATGAGAAGATAAAGAAGCTAGATCTTGATATCCTAGCCAGTGTCAATTTGTCTCTAACCAAGCTAGATGATTTTAATAAGCATATACTAAAAATTGAAGAACTTAGGTAGTTGTGAGCAAATTTTAGGAAGAAGGAAGATAAGATAAGTGACCAAGTCACCGAGTCGCAAGAAGAGTTGCTTCCCCACCTCAAAATAATTGAGAAATGCATTGTGAAGGTACAAGCCTTAGTTGCAATACCAAATATTTATGTGTTGGAGAACATATTTGATAGGCATGCACAAGTCATTTGTTAGCACATTGCTCTCACCAACTTGAAGGAGGAATGGGAAAACCTCTTAGATTCTTTGATGAAAACCCACAAACACATTTTTGACAAGATGTAAGTACAAATTTTGATTTTGGCATTAATCTCAAAAAGGGGGAAATATAATGTATATGCCAAATGTACTTTTATATGCTAAGTGTACAACAATACATACTAGGCTCATGCACCGAGGGGGTGTTTTTGAGTTTTAAGTAATTTTGTATAAAGAGTCAGTTATGTTATGTATATATGGAGAATTACAATATTTTGAAGATTATCGGTTTATATACATTACAATTTTGATACTAATGTAAAAGAGGTAGATTTCTATCTCTATTTGAGCATTAGATGTTGTCATTAGTATGAATTAGATCAGTCAGTTATCTAAGTTGATCAATTGGTAAAATATGATATAATAAGCTACATTATGCTAGTCGGTTAAAAAATCAAGCCTTCATACCAAGTAATCACAAGGAAGATCTAAGAGCTAAATGGAAATAGGTTTAACTAGGCACCAGAGTATATTTAATGAGCATCAGAGTAAACTAAGCACCAAGCATCAGTAAACACCAAGTAGTATACACATTGAGCACCAGTGTATTCATAGAACATAAAATATTGTGTTTGCTGAGTTTTTCAGGAAACAAAATAGTATTTAGGAATGACACATCTATCTATGCACATGGTAACACAAATTCATAAATTTTTTTACCAAGATCAAAGCTTATTTATTATGGATGTAATCATTAACTGCTATGATGATTCATATGTAATAGTTAGATCTAGGTTAATTTTGTACACCATAGATCTTAGGTTTTCTAAGATGTTGTAAACCTAATTAGGTCATGGCAATCATAGCAGTTTTCTATATATTTTTAATTGATGTAATTTTTAAAAGTCAATCAATCAATATGAAGAAGGAGATCTTGAAGTAGTAGCCACCTTTAAGACATCAGAATTTAGACAAGGTTTGCATGAGACTATAGTTATTAGAAACAAAGATTCAATTTAGTTTATTCAAAAGCAATCAAGGCTACTGAGCAGAATAGAGGAAAAATTACTACACATAGAGGTGATATTTATTCAGTATATCATAGATCTGATTTAGACAAAGTATAGTTGTCATTTACAAATAATTTTTATTATTCTCTAATCATTGTAATAGAGTTTGTCAAATATCTTAACAAAGTAGACTTAACAGTCTGATTCTAAATATCTTAACTGAGTGCACACTCAAGTAGTGTTGTTTAAATCCTTTCACAAGGTAGATCTAATCGATCTAATTGTTACTCCTAATACGTTAAGATCACTAGAAGTGACCACAACTTGTAACCTTAACCGACATACTTTATTATTTATAGTAGTGAAGAATTTGTCGGTGTCATCCCCACTGCAGTTTTCACCTTCTAAAAACGGTTTTTGCATAACCAAAATAGTTGTGTTATGTGTTTCATTTCATGACTGATTTATTGTTTAATTTCATGCACATTACATTTACAAAGTTATTTGAATGAATGTTGCAAACAATGGATTCAATTGGATAGTTAGTCACTACTATTGTAGTTTGGTTATTCAGTTATAGTTTTTGAGGGTACTGATTCACCCATCTACTCTCAGTCCCTTATCTCTCCATCCTAACATGTTTGACACTTATGTAATTGGTTATAAGATATTCTAATCAAGCAAACCGAATAGTGTACCTTGTGGAGTGGTAGGCATCACCTACAAGATTGTCAAGAAAGGTTTTAAATTTGACCTAGCCGAGATCCTACTGAAATAGTTAGATGATAATATGAGAACCATCAGGTTAGCAAAGAAAAATATGAGTAAGTTTGGTTCCCTCCTAATTTGTATATTTTTCTATGTAGAAAACTTATTTCCCTCAGTCAATAATGTTGATTGGGATGTTGAACAACCAGTCATTATGAAAATAAGTGATTATATTCAAAGTCATAATTTTGTTAGTGTAATGGATATTTATTTTGAGAAATTTAAGGAGAGAATGCATCAAAGGAGAATGATACCAGGTTAGTTGGTTGAACAACATAAGGATGATATCTTCTTCCTAGTGGACAAGGATTTCTTGGTTACCCACTATGGGTTGTCAGATAGATATTGACCAAGCTTCCAAGTCAATATAGGTATTATTGGCCAAGACCAAAGATCCACATGCAACTAAGTTTGATACCTATGAAGAGCCTAAAATAAGAACCAAAATGGATCTAGTTGGAGTTAATGTAAGTAGAAAATTAAATAAGATGATGGATACAATGGTGAAATAGTTTGTAGATGAATCTATAGAAGAAGAGACATTAGAGGAAACCGAGGAATAGTTATTAATTAGAAATATTGACCATGATGAGGAGGAGACCAAGTCTAACAAAGATATTTAGACTACACTGTTAGAATGACTAAGAGGGGGGGATGAATCAGTTATCTAGTGTCCCAATACAAAATGTATAATTCAAAAACAACTTCTATAATTACTGCTCCTCGGTAAAAAAAATTCATTCACTATTTATGCTTTTACCGATTGTAGGTCTGAGACCTATAGTAGTTACCAATCAAATCTAACATGTAATATGCAAAGTATGATAACAAACAAATATCACAATCAACACATAACACAAGAGATTTAACGCGGAAACCCTGTGAAGGGAAAAACCACCTGGGACTGGCAACCCAAAAATTGTTCACTCTTCTGAAGTGAGGTTAGTGAAGACCCAACCCTGTTAAAGGTTTACAAACACACTGTCAGGTGTGACCTTGTTAGAGGATTTTAAACTAGAAGTTATCATCCAACTAGCAGTCACTTTGGGGTTGATAGGATAACAATGTTCATTCTATGAATGATACATCATAAGACTTTTATAGTCCACTCGATTAAGAGATTTGACTTTGTATAATGGTTAAATATGTAACAGTAGTTGATTTGCCTTATTACAACTTCAATTGCAGATTACAGATCAATATTTAGCTCATTCAAATTCTTTTGACCAATATATCACTTCAAATTCAACAATGTATTAACTTACTATCTATCAGTAATTGCTCTTTGTAGCTTGGTAACTATTCTACAACTCAGTTCTCATTAACCAGTATGATCAAAATTGCATGAAAAATTCTTCACGTGATATTCCTGCAGCATCTACTTCTTCCAGTTCACTTTATTATGAAATCTCCAGTCTCTTATATAGAAATTGAAAACATTTTCTTTTCCTCTGTTGGATTTTGCCGCTTAATCACATTCATTGATTTTGTCACTTCAAGCTTTCTCAGCTGATGTGTTAGTAACTCATTTCAATATGCTTTGTCAGATCCTTTTGATTTATGTTAGCCATCGATCTTCATAACAAACTTCATCCTTTACCTCAAAATCATACATTTTCCAGCTCATCAATCTTATCAGCTAAACTGATCATTTAATGTATTTTGTTTTCATCGGTTAACAAAGAAATGTGTCGGTGAACACATGCTCAGTTAATATTGTGATTGGTATACACTACACTCCATCGGTGTATACTGCAAAATGTTTCCTTTATCAACAACACTGCTTTGTGTCTTTCAGCTCTATTCTTCATTATAGATGAATGTAACACAATAAACTCAATATCATATGATCATAGACTCATCAACAAGTTACTAAGTGAATTCCTTTTCTTCATCTATCATGTACATATTCTTATGTAGATTTCTCTATTCTTCATCTCTTCCACCTTTCTTCAGATGTATCGGTAGTAACTTACAAGATAAGTATTGTCAAGCTAGTTGACATCAATGACAATATAATAATGATTTAATCATATCTCATATCTAATCAATAACTTCTTAGTGATCTTTAATCATAGATTCTTCAATCAGATTCCAACTATTTCTCCATCTAAATCAGTTGTAGTCTAACAATCTCTCCCTTTGGCATTGATGGAAACTCAAGTAATATGAAATATACCATACACATACCATATATGTATTCTACAACTCTGTAAAAAAATGTTATAAGTTGAATAGACTTAATATGTTTAATCACTATGTTACTTTAAACAGCATTAGATAATACAGCTTTACCATTCTATAGTTGTGATCTTTTGAGTTCTTTGTTTCTGCTTTTGTTATGTTTTGTAACTGATCTTCAATACTCTATCTCATTCAGATTGTCTCTCCCTTAGATATTTTTCCATCGGTGTCTCTCCATTTCATATTATTTATCTCTCCCTTTGACAACAATGCCAAAGAAACAAATAAACAAATATTTCTATCTTCCTCTATATCCCTGTATACTGATATCCCAATCGGTTTCAGTTCTTCAAACTTAATCACAACCTTGAACATGATTCAAAGTGTGAACTATGCTACATCAACATGTGTGATCTTCTATTAAGAGTAGTGATGCAGGAGCATCCTGGGTGTAAGAGCAATCTTGCATCACCCAAAAATATTTTTGTTTTTATATTCAATAAGGGCTATTTTGTGCAGAGCTACTATTTATGGAAAGTTACTATTTTTGGTAATTTTTGTATGTGCTCAGAATGATTTGATTTCTTTCTTGGAGGTTCATTTTGGTCATGTAAGCCTGCCAGTAAAGTTTCATTGCCAGATCAAGTGTAGTTTTGAAGATATTGAAGATTTTCGGTATTGGCAGCAGGATACAGAAACTTTGAACTCAGTTTTGAAAGCTTTAGAGGCCCCAGATGAGGTCGACAATTTGGGTGACAGGCGCTTGCGCCAGTCAAGCCTGTAGAGCGCTTCGTGGCATTTCCGAAATGGGGTTATAATAGTCAATCGGGTCAACTGGTGATGACTTATGATCTCCGGAAGTCGGGTCACTCGAAATGGCAGAAAATAATTTTCTTCAAAATTTCTGTTCGGGTTTCAAAGGTTATCTTGAGCCGACTATGATGTAGTAAAATGTAAAATAAAATAATTCTAAGTTGGTCGGCCTGATTGGCTAAAATTCTGGAACCTTCCCAGGCGGTGGAAAATTGCCTATATAAGGAAGACTGTATTATTGTCTTAGGCAGTTCAGAATAGTTCTGGGTAGTAGATCTGGGTAATAGTTCGAGGCTTTGTCCTACAGAATATTGTAAGGGAATGCCCATGTGGATTTGCATATTGTAATTCTGAAAGTTTGTAATTCCACATTTGTGGAGATAATAAGAAGCCAATTTTCTATTCTTGCATATTGTTCTTGTTTCTCTATTTTTGTTATGTGTTTGTGGTATTAAGGGGAGCACCTTTCATCAGGTGGTATCAGAGCAGGTTTTCTTGAGTGTGTAAACAGATCACCGACTGTGAGGCAGTTTGCACCAGGACCGTGGCTAGGGTTTCAGTGCACATCGCGAAAATGCTTCCACGAAGGGAACGTGGCGGAAGAGCTGGTGTTGTAACACCTGAGGTTAGAGAGCTGCAGAGACAAGTGCGAGCATTGCAAGAAGAGATTCGCAGAGGAATGAATCTTAATGTCAGAGATGAAAGCGAGGATGAAGCCGAAGAAGAATATCAAGAAGGAGAAGTTGAAATTGTGAACCAGGAGGAAGAAAGACTTTTTCGGGCGATTTCCAAGATTGGGAAAAGACCTAAGATTGAGGTTCCTACATTTTTCGAAAATCTTAACCCAGAGGAATTGATCGACTGGATCAATGAATGTGAGGAATATTTTGAGTATGAAGATGTTGAGGATCCTGATAGGGTCAAATTTGCGAAGGCCAGATTGAAAGGTCATGCGAAGATCTGGTGGCAAGAAATTCAATTAGAGCGAAATAGAAGAGGGAAAGATAAAATCACAAGATGGGATCGGATGGTGGATAAATTGAAGCGACAGTTCATTCTTGTTGATTATGAGCTTGACCTACTGAAGAAAATGCAGAGTTTGAAGCAAGCAGGAAGATCTGTTCAGGAGTATACAGAGGAGTTCTATTGACTTCTCATCAGAACAGGCCACGCAGAAGCTGATAAGGAGAAAGTTGCCCGATACCTTAATGGGTTAAGGCCAAGCATTCAGGAGGAGCTGAATCTAGTTCGAATGAACAGTATTGAAGAGGCATACCAGTTTGCCCTAAAAGTAGAGGAAAAGCTAAACAAGAAGTTTGAGAGCAGACAAAATGGAAGAGGTTGCGGTGGACGATCTGGTGGACGGTCATATGGTGGCCGAAATGAGGATTCGAAAAAGAAGGATGAGGCCAGTAGTAGTCAGAATCAGCGAGGAAATAATTCCAATCGCTTCCAGGATCAGAATAATAGAGATCAGAGAGGAAGAGGAAGAGGACAAGGATCTGGAAGAGGTGGCTTCCGTGGAACATGTTTTCACTGTGGAGAAGAAGGTCATAGGGCATTTGAATGTCCTCAGCACCAAGGCAGAATAGACAGGAGAAATGAAGGCCAGGCCAGAATTGCACATGTAGATGAAGATGCCAGATCATCAAATTCTGAAGATGCTGAAAGAGGAGAAACATTGATTAACAGAAGAGTCCTGTTGAGTGGTGAGAATGAACCTGAGCAAAGGAGGAGCTTGTTTCGCACCAGGTGCAAGTGTGAAGGTAAATGTTGTGATGTGATTATCGATAGTGGAAGCACTGACAATTTGGTGTCAGAAGAGATGGTGACAAAGTTGAAGCTCAAGAGACAGAAACACCCACATCCATATCGGATTGCCTGGGTACAGGATGACCACAAGGTCATGGTCAATGAACAATGCCTAGTGAAGTTCAAGATCGGCGGGTACCAAGATGAGGTACTATGTGATATCATCTCTATGGATGCATGTCATATGTTATTGGGTAGATCGTGGCAGTTTGACAGATGTGCTATACACGATGGTCGTGCGAATACCTATTCCCTGACAAAGGATGGAGTGCGACATAAGCTAAAGCCATTGAAGGAGACCGAAGAAAAGGTATGTGGTAATGCAAGAATAACATTTGTTGATGGAAGGAAATTCCTAGATGGTATGAGGCATGAGCATGTGTGTTTTGCTTTAATTTCAAAAGCTGGTAAAGAGGAAGTAGAAGATGTTCCTGTAGAAGTTGCAGATTTGTTGAATGAGTTTCAAGATATTGTATCTGATAATGTGCCTGATGGATTACCACCAGTCAGGAAGATCAGTCATCAGATGGACTTGATCCCAGGAGCGAGCTTGCCGAACAAGGCAGCACACAGAATGACACCAGTAGAAAGTGAAGAGTTGAACAGGCAAGTACATGAGTTGTTACAGAAAGGGTTGATTCGAGAAAGTCTGAGTCCCTATGCTGTACCAGCGGTATTAGCACCAAAGAAGAATGGAGAGTGGAGGATGTGTACAGATTCCAGAGCAATAAACAAGATCACAATCAAGTATAGGTTTCCATTGCCATGAATGGACGATATTATGGACTATTTGAGTGGGGCTATGTATTTCTCAAAGATAGATCTGAAAAGTGGATATCACCAGATTCAGATCAGAGAAGGAGATGAATGGAAGACTACCTTCAAGACAAAGGAAGGACTATATGAGTGGTTAGTCATGCCTTTTGGGCTAACCAATGCACTGAGCACTTTCATGCGCCTCATGAACGAGGTTCTGAAAGAATTTCTGGGTAAGTTTGTCATTGTTTACCTAGATGATATTTTGATCTTTAGTAAGACATTGGAGGAGCATATGATGCATATTCGTATGGTATTTGAGAAGCTGAGAGAAGAGAAATTGCTGATTAATTTGAAGAAGTGCAGTTTTGTGAAGAAAGAGTTGGTGTATTTGGGGTTTGTAGTTTCAGTAGAAGGTCTAAAAATGGACCCAGAGAAGGTACAGGCTATCCTTGAATGGCCTACTCCAAGGAGTGCTACTGAGGTAAGATCTTTTCATGGTCTAGCTAGTTTTTACAGAAAGTTTATCAAAAATTTTAGCAGTATTTGTGGACCCTTGACTGAAATAATGAGAGGGGATAGAAAAGAGTTTAAGTGGACTAATGGGGCAGAAAAGAGTTTTCAATTGTTGAAATAAAAAGTTACAGAACAACCAGTTTTAGCACTTCCAGATTTTAATAAGGTGTTTCAAGTAGATTGTGATGCTAGTGGTACTGCAATAGGAGCTGTTATGAGCCAAGAAGGTAAACCTGTTGCTTATTTCAGTGAGAAGTTAAATGATGCCAAGAGGAAATATTCTATTTATGATCAAGAATTTTATGCTATAGTTCAAGCATTAAAGAAGTGGAGACATTATCTGATTCCTAAGGAGTTTGTTTTGTATACTGATCATCAAGCTTTGCAATATTTGAATAGTCAAGGAAAATTGAATCAAAGACATTTGAAATGGGTTGAGTTTTTGCAGAGTTATACATTTGTTTTGAAACACAGGAGTGGAAAGTCTAATAAGGTTGCAGATGCTCTTAGCAGAAGGCAATTATTGCTGACAAAAATGCAGATTGAAGTGGTTGGGTTCAAGGAACTCAAAAATTTGTATCCAGGGGATCCTGATTTTGGTGAAGCTTGGAAAGCTTGTGCAGAACCTGTTACTCTAGATAGGACAAAATGGTTGGATTTCATCATCCAGGATGATATGCTATTCAGAGGGAGTCAGTTGTGCATTCCTCGAAGTTCTATGAGGGAGAATCTCATCAAGGAGAAGCATAGTGGAGGATTGGCTGGACATTTTGGTCGTGATAAAACCCTTGGTTTGGTTAGTGAGAATTATTATTGGCCACAGTTACAGCAAGATGTGAAGAAGTTTGTACACAGTTGTAGAGTATGTCAGATGGCAAAAGGAGTGAAGCAGAATACAGGGTTGTATCAGCCATTACCCGTACCAGAGAAGCCTTGGGAGGATATTAGCATGGACTTTGTTCTTGGTTTACCGAGGACTCAGCGGGGACATGATTCAATTTTTGTGGTGGTTGACAGATTTTCAAAGATGGCACATTTCATTCCTTGCAAGAAGACTAATGATGCTATTCATGTAGCAGAATTTTTTTTCAAAGAAGTAGTGAGACTTCATGGTTTGCCAAGGAAAATAGTTTCAGATCGGGACACTAAGTTTGTTGGATATTTCTGGCGTACATTGTGGAAGAAGTTGAAGACAGATTTGAAGTTTAGTTCATCACATCATCCACAGACTGATGGACAGACAGAGGTGGTGAATAGGAGTTTGGGAAATTTGCTGAGATGTTTGGTTGGGGATAAGCCAACAGGATGGGATTTGATTTTACCACAGGCAGAATTTGCATACAATAATTCTGTCAACAGGAGCACTGGTAAATCACCATTCCAGATTATATATGGAAGTAGTCCAAGAAATGCATCTGAGTTGATAAAGATAGATAAAGGAGAAATAAGTAGTGCTGAGGCTGAAGATTTTGCAGAACATTTGAAGAACATCCATGGGGAGGTGAGGAAGCATATTACCAAGATGAATGCACAGTATAAGGCTAAGGCAGATGAGAAAAGGAGGTATAAGGAATTTCAGGTTGGTGATGAAGTCATGGTTCATTTGCGGAAGGAGCGGTTTCCAGTTGGTACATATAACAAGTTGAAAATGAAGAAGTTTGGACCATGTAAGATATTGAAGAAGCATGATTCAGGAAATGCATATGAGGTAGAATTGCCTAGTGAGCTGAATATTTCACCAGTGTTTAACATTTCAGATCTAACGGAGTATCATGAACGAGGTGTTGAAGATGAGATCACAACAGCATAGTGGAGCATTCCAGCAACCAGTTCAGATATCAAAGAGATCGAAGACATATTGGACAGTCATGTTGGCAGAAGCACAAGGAACATGACATATGAAGAATATTTGGTCAAATGGAAAGGATGACCTATTGAAGATTCATCATGGATAACAAAAGAGGAGGTTAACCGTCTTGGTTTTCCTCTGCACACCTGAGTCGTGATAGGGTCACTTCTCAAATTACCCTGGGTGTCTGATGCAGGAGCATCCTGGGTGTAAGCGCAATCTTGCATCACCCAAAAATATTTCTGTTTTTATATTCAATAAGGGCTATTTTGTGCAGAGCTGCTATTTATGGAAAGTTACTATTTTTGGTAATTTTCGTATGTGCTCAGAATGATCTGATTTCTTTCTTGGAGGTTCATTTTGATCATGTAAGCCTGCCAGTAAAGTTTCATTGCCAGATCAAGTGTAGTTTTGAAGATATTGAAGATTTTCGGTATTGGCAGCAGGGTACAGAAACTTTGAACTCAGTTTTGAAAGCTTTAGAGGCCCCGGATGAGGTTGAAAATTTGGGTGACGGGTGCTTGCGCCGGTCAAGCCTATAAAGTGCTTCGTGGCGTTTCCGAAATGGGGTTATAATAGTCAATCGGGTCAACTGGTGATGACTTATGATCTCCGGAAGTCGGGTCACCCGAAATGGCAGAAAATAATTTTCTTCAAAATTTTTGTTCGGGTTTCAAAGGTTATCTTGAGCCGACTATGATGTAGTAAAATGTAAAATAAAATAATTCTAAGTTGGTCGGCCTGATTGGCTAAAATTATGGAACCTTCCCAGGCGGTGGAAAATTGCCTATATAAGGAAGGCTGTATTATTGTCTTAGGCAGTTCAGAATAGTTCTGGGTAGTAGATCTGGGTAATAGTTCGAGGCTTTGTCCTACATAATATTGGAAGGGAATGCCCATGTGGCTTTGCATATTGTAATTCTGAAAGTTTGTAATTCCACATTTGTGGAGATAATAAGAAGCCAATTTTCTGTTCTTGCATATTGTTGTTGTTTCTCTATTTCTGTTATGTGTTTGTGGTATTAAGGGGAGCACCCTTCATCAAGTAGGCTGATGCAACATCCAGATCACCTTAGTGACCGATAGACAAGGGATGGACCCCAAGTCTAGTCCTCAAGTATTCAAATGTGTCCTTCAGTAGAGGCTTTGTAAAAATATCTGCAAGTTGTTCTTTAGATGTGACAAATTCAAATTTCACTTTCTTTTCTTGCACTTGTTCTCTTAAGTAATGATACTTAATAGATATATGCTTTGTTTTTGAGTGCATCACAAGATTCTTTGAGATATTTATAGCACTAGTGTTGTCACAATATATGATCACCGGATCAGTGATTATCTCATTCATTCCTTCCAACACTTGCTTGATGTAAGAAATGTTTGAATAGTTTGTAGTAGCAGCAACATACTCTGCTTCAGCTGTAGACTGAGAAATACAAGCTTGCTTTTTACTTGTCTAGGTTACAAGTCTTTCACCAAAGAAAAATGCTCCTCTGGTGGTGCTTTTTCTATCATCCACATTTCCAGCCCAATTAGCATCGGTGTAAACTTTCAGTTCAAACTTTCCTTCCTTAGGATACCATAATCCATAATTTTCTATTTTCTTCAGGTATCTTAGGATCCTTTTAATAGCTATCATGTGATATTCTCTAGGATTAGCAGAAAACCAAGCAACAATTCCCATAGCATGTGATATATCTGGTCTACTGTGAACTACATACATTAGTTTACCAATCATGGATCGGTAAAGTGTCTGATTTACCTCTGTAGTTTCATCCTCCTTTGTTAATTTGCATCTAGTAGCCATCGGTGTTCCCACAGGTTTAGCATCTTCCATGCCAGATGTCTTCAAGACTTCCTTTATGTATGTAGACTGTGTGATGAATATCCCATCACTTTGTTGAATCACTTGTAGTCCAAGAAAGAACTTAATCTCTTCGAACATAGACATTTCAAATTACTTTTGCATTTCATCAACAAATGATTTACATGCATGATCTGAACCACCAAAAATAATGTCATCTACAAATATTTCAGCAATGTTAATAGTGTCATCAATGTCACCTTTCATGTACAGATTGTTGTTTTCACTTGTTCTAACAAATCCAATACTTAGAAAATAAGTATGTAGTCTTTCATACCAAACTCTCGGTGCTTGCTTCAAACCATACAAAGCTTTATGCAATCTACATACCATGTCTTTGTTGTCTGGATCAACAAATCTTTCCGATTGTTCTATGTAGACTTCCTCTTCAAGTATACCATTCAGAAAAGCTGACTTCACATCCATTTGATAGACTTTGAATTTCTTGTGTGTAGCATATGTAAGTTGCATTCTAACTCCTTCTAATCTAGCAATAGGTGTAAATGTTTTACCATAGTCAATGCCTTCTTCCTGTGCATATCCTTTGCAAACTAATCTTTCTTTATTTATTGTAACTTCACCATTTTCATTCAGTTTATTCCTGAATATCCAGTTAGTACCGATAACATTCTTATCTTTTGTTTGGGGTACTAAGGACCAAGTTTTTTTCTTTTCTATTTCTTCTATTTCTTCCTCCATTGCTTTGACCCATTCCTCATTCTCTAATGTAACTTTCATAGTTTTGGGTTCAAATTCACAAACTAGACATGTACCTTGTCTTGTTTTTCTCCTAGTTTGCATTCCAACTTGTTTGTCTCCAATAATTTGTGTTTCAGGATGATGTCTTCTAAAAAAACTAGCCAAAACTTGGTTTCTCCTTTCTTTCTCATCCTGTTCAGGTTGATTTCCTTGGTAACTTCATCTTGTTCATCAATTTGTGGTGCTTGTAGTATAACATTGTTTCCTTGCTGACCAGTTGACATAGCCTGCGACATCGGTAAATACTCTGGATGTTCAATATAAGTGAATCTACCATAGTCTTCTGGTTCCTTTTTACTTTCTTCTATGTTCTTGTCATCAAACTCATCAACACGAACATTGGTGCTTTCAACTATCTTATTTGTAACCTTATTCAGACATTTGTATGCTTTACTTGTAGTGGAATATCCTAGAAATATCCCTTCATCTCCTTTAGAATCAAATTTTCCATTTCTCTCATCTTTTAGAATAAAACATTTTCTTCCAAAAATTATGAAATAACTTACAGTAGGTTTGTGTCCAAACCATAGCTCATAAGGTGTCCAGTTGGTGTCCTTCTTTAGTTGTACTCGGTTAAGAACATATACAACTATGCTGATAGCTTCTCTCCAATATGTCTGAGAAACATTCTTCTGTATCATCAGTGTCCTTGCACAATCAATTATAGACCTATTCCTTCTTTTAGCAATGCCATTTTGCTAAGGTGTCCTCAGTGTAGAGACCTATCTTTTAATTCCATGCTCATTATAGAAATTAGTAAATTCATCAGAGATAAATTCACCTCCTCTATCAGATCTTAAGCATTTTATTTCTTTTCCAGTCTCTTTCTCTACCTTAGCTTTATACCATTTAAACATCTTAAAAGCTTCAGATTTCTCTTTCAGGAACATAATAGTCATCAGTCTAGTATAGTCATCAACAAAAAGAATAAAGTATCTATCACCATAATAACTCTGAGTTCTCATAAGATCACATAGGTCGGTATGAACCAACTCAAGTATCTTCTTTTTTAAGTAGTCTTTTCTTTTAAAAATAGACTTAGTCATCTTACCTTTTTGACATTCATGGCACATAGCATGATCTGGTTTGTCAAGTTAGGCAATCCTCTAACTCTTCTCATTTTACTAATCTTGATCATGTTATCAAAATTTACATGACATAATCTTTTGTGCCACAACCATGCATCTTCATCCTTTATTAACAAACAAGAAGACTGATCATTATCAAGATAAAATAGATTACCTCTAGGTTGTGTACCAGTTCTGACAAGTCTTCCATCTTCATCATAAATCTTCACCCTTTTGCTCTCAAAAGCTAGTCGGTGGCCTGAATTTTTCAGCTAAGCCACACTTAACAAATTATAGTTCAATCCATCTACCCAATATGCATTCTCACATTTAATTCTATCATTGATCATCAATGAACCTTTACCTCTTACCATACAAGGTGCATAATTTCCCATTCTCACAGATCCTCCGTTGTATTCAACAAGCTGATCAAACTTTTCTACATCACTGGTCATATGATGTGTACAACCACTGTTTATGATCCATGTATCATTTTTGTCTATTCTCGAGATCAGTGTTGTCTCTTCATGTTTCTCTTCTTCTTCTGAATCATCTTTCATAGCAACAAATACAACTTCTATATCATCATCAGAATCAGATTCAGTTTCAATATCTTCGGCTATGTAACATACCTTTTTACCTTTATCATCTCAGTTGTCTCTATTATTGTGTCGGTAGCCTTTGTTAACTCTTCTTCCATAGCTTCCTTCAGATCGGTCTTTGGATCTATCATCATCTTTCTTCTGTGGACATCTGGCAGCAATGTGACCAACTTTTTTACAATTGAAACATGTCAAAGGTAACTTACCTCTATATCTTCCTTTTCCTTTGGGCAATCTTCTGGCCATAAGAGCTTCTAGCTCATCAAGTTCATCATCGGTATTACCATCACTGTCATCATTCTTATTATTCCTACTAGATTTACCAATCTTCAAAGAAGACATGAAAGCAGATTCAATAGGAGGAAGAACACTGTTATCAAAATTATTCAATTCAAAAGTTGTGAGTTTACCAATCAAAGTGTCAATAGTAAGGTTGGATACGGCTCTGGTTTCATGAATTGCAGAGATTTTGATTGCATAAATTGGTAGCAAAGTTCTAAGAATCTTTCTTATCACTGTTTCATCATCTATGACTCCATCAAATGCTCTAATAGCATGTACTACCTCTTTCAGTTTGTTTGAGTACTGCACAATGTTCTCACCTTCTTTCATTCTCATATCATCAAATCTACCCTTTAGACTTTCAACTCGGGCTCTTTTGACATTTTGATCTCCACTATAAATTAGATTTAACTTGTCCCACATCTGTTTGGTAGTAGTGCATCCTTTGATGTCTTCAAATTCAGCATCAGTACATGTAGCAACAAGTTCCATCATAGTGACATTGTCTTCATGCTTGTCTCTTAGTTGATCAACAGTTAGAGGTCCAGTGGGTGGTTGTATGTAGACATTCTCCATCAAATCTAGTGTAGAATTCCCAATTCTAGATACGTGGAGCTTCAATTGGCTCTGCCATACTGCAAAGCTCTCTTTGTTCAATTTCAATACTTCCCTCTTATACATCTTGAGATCTTTGTGCTTAATTCCTTAAAACTCTGTTCTAAGCAACCAAAGCTCTGATACCAATTGTTAGAATGACTGAGAGGGGGGGTGAATCAGTTATCCAATGTCCCAATACAAAATGTATAATTCAAAAACAACTTCTATAATTACTGCTCCTCGGTAAACAAAAATTCATTCACTGTCTATGCTTTTACTGATTGTAGGTCTGAGAACTATAGTAGTTACCGATCAAATATAACATGTAATATGCAAAGTATGATAACAAACAAATATCACAATCAAAACATAACACAAGAGATTTAATGTGGAAACCCTGTGAAGGGAAAAACCACCTGGGACTAGCAACCCAAAAATTGTTCACTCTTCTGAAGTGAGGTCAGTGAAGACCCAACCCTGTTAAAGGTTTACAAACACACTGTCAGGTGTGACCTTGTTAGAGGATTTTAAACTAGAAGTTATCATCCAACCAGTAGTCACTCTAGGGTTGACAGGATAACAATGTTCATTCTATAAATGATACATCACAACACTTTTATAGTCCACTCGGTTAAGAGATTTGACTATGTACAATGGTTAAATATGTAACAGTAGTTGATCTACCTTATTACAACTTCAATTATAGATTACAGATCAATATTTAGCTCATTCAAATTCTTCTAACCAATATATCACTTCAAATTCAACAATGTATTAACTTACTGTCTGTCGGTAATTTCTCTCTATAGCTCGGTAACTGTTCTGCAACTCGGTTCTCATTAACCAGTATGATCAAAATTGCATGAAAACTTCTTCACGTGATATTCCTACAACATCTACTTCTTCCGGTTCACTTTATTATGAAATCTCCAATCTCTTATATAGACATTGAAAACATTTTCTTTTCCTCCATTGGATTTTGCTGCTTAATCACATTCATTGATTTTTCTACTTCAAGCTTTCTCGGCTGATGTGTTAATAACTCATTTCAATCTGCTTCGTTAGATCCTTTTGATTTATGTTAGCCATCGATCTCCATAACAAACTTCATCCTTTACCTCGAAATCATACACTTTCCAGCTCATCAATCTTATCGGCTAAACTAATCATTTAATGTATTCTATTTTTGTCGGTTAAAAAAGAAATGTGTCGGTGAACACATGCTCGATTAATACTGTGATCAGTATACACTACACTCCATCGGTGTATACTACAAAATGCTTTCTTTACCGACAACACTGCTTTGTGTCTTTCAGCTCTATTCTTCATTATAGATGAATGTAACATAATAAACTCAATATCATATGATCATAGACTCATCAACAAGTTACTCAGTGAATTCCTTTTCTTCATTTGTCATGTACATATTCTTATGTAGATTTCTCTATTCTTCATCTCTTCCACCTTTCTTCAGATGTATCAGTAGTAACTTACAAGATAAGTACTATTAAGCTAGTTGACATCAATGACAATATAATACTGATTTAATCATATTGCATATCTAATCAATAACTTCTCAATGATCTTTAATCATAGATTCTTCAATCAGATTCCAACTTTTTTTCCATCTAAATCAGTTGTAGTCTAACATACACTAGTCAAGGCAATAATGAAGAGAAAACATACAAAATCACCTACACAAGAAAGGACAAGGTCCCCAATAGCTGTTTCTCTTCCCCTAAAGAAAGGAATAGTGAAAATATCTAGGCCAACTCCCACCAAGACCTATCAAAAGAAAAAAAGAGGTGCCCAAGCCACCTTCGAGCAACCTAAAAATAGGAGAAGTTTGATAAGATAAAAATATGATGAAGAACAAGATCAAGGTAAATTTAAAGTTGTGAATAAAGATCAGTTGGTAGATGAACTAGTTAAAACTATAAAGGAAATGGGTGGACTAGGTAACCCCAAATTAAGTCGGTATATACATATGACTACCACAGATCAGGAAAAGATTGAAGAGGCCATCATACAGATGATGATAAAATTTAATAAGGTACCTATAGAATTTTCTAGGTATGTACCTAAGGAATTGTATGAGAAAGTGTCAGCGAGGTGGACTTATGCCCTACACACTAAAAATAAAATGAGAGAACATTCATTAATTTTGGCTATGTCTACTCTATCAGTCCCTGAGATAGAAGAGTTAATGAAATAGTACTGAAAATGATTTCTAGTAAAGGGAAGATCCCTTAAAATTTTGGTAGGGAACCTTGAAGAGGTTGATGAAAATAGCAAGCTTCTATGGACCACAATTCTAAAAGCCTGAGCAGAAGTAGATAAAATGGCATTGGCAATAATTCTTGAGAATAAGAATAAGAAGAAAGGAAAAGGAATTCACTTGAATGATGCCAATCTAGCCACCAAGGAGCCAATTAACTTATTTGATACCAAGGTAGAAGATGACACTATTTCTATTGATTTTTACCTGACTGAATATAGAGAAGAATACAGACCAGATGCTCTTGAGAAGTTAACAACACCAAGGATAGATTATGTATTAATTAAAGATATCACAAATGGAGATCCTAGTGATATAAGTAATGATGAATATATAAACACTATTGCCAAAAATATTGAGGCAAATGTACCCACTAAGGAATAAACAAGTGAAATTCTTGGTGACTTACCCATATTGGTACAAGAAGTTGACATTGTAAAATAGAACGAACCCAAAGGCTCAACCCCTAAGAAACCAAAGGATTCACCTGAGGGACAGGGTACCATACAACAAAAATCTTCCAATGAGCCTAAGAATACAGAGATAGCAACACAAGTATCGAAAGAGATTAAATCGGTAGAATAAAATACAACAGTGACCACTACAAATGCCCAAGGACAACCTACTGAGACACTAGTAACTAGGAAAGCTAAGGATGAAAGTGTGTCTACCAAGACAAAAAAGTCAAATTAGGAGACTAAGACTCTAGTTCCTTATACAACTTCACCAACTCCATAGAAGAAGAAGAAAAAGAAACATGGCAAGGGTCCTGTCACTCTTGATGAGGTTATTAAAATACCTAAATTTGACCCTAGGACATTAGACCCCAAAACATTAAGAAGATATGGGGAATTGTGCACAATGAAGGCCGTAGAAGAGAAAATGAAAAAGGGGAATAAAAGTAAATAATTTTTGGAGGATATTAGAGATATTATACTACAAGTAGTTCCCAAGATCAATCTTGATGAGGAAACTCCCATCATTGATCAAATTGCAACTCTAACCACTCACATAAATTCCCCTGATATAGATACAGAGAAAAGAATAGAAGAGTGGGAAAAAGCAAAGATACAGTTGAAATTAGCTAAGAAAATAAGTCAAGAAGTGGAAATTAATAAGGTTAATCTCTCAGAGGTTATTACTGATCATGAAACCATAATTTAGAAACTGAATGAATAAATTAAGGTCAGTGCAAATAATTCTCTAACGGAGCCAAATTCTTTTCATAAGCATATTTAAAAGGTTTAAGAACTATAGCGGTTGAGAACTGATTTGAGGAAGCAAGAATATACTATAAGTGATCAAATCATCAAGCTTCAAGATGAGTTGATTCCATGTCTGAAGATCATGGAGTGTCATGTCAATAAGGAAATATATTTATATGCCAGATCATAAATTTGTGTACTAGAAAATATTTTTGACATGCATGCACAAGTTGGTTTAGAGAACAATGCTCTTGAGAACCTAAAAGAGGAATGGGAAAACCTCTTGGATTCACTCAAGAAAACCCATCAACATATTTTTGATAAGTTGTAAGTACATTCTTTTTGTTTGGCATCAATTTCAAAAAGGGGGAATATATATATATATATATATATATATATATATATATATATATATATATATATATATATATATATATATATATATATATATATATATATATATATATATATATATATTCCACTATTTATGCCACTATGTACCTCACACCAAGAGCATGCACAAAGGGGGAGTTAGTATATATTTGGAGTCAGTATTTTTTTTTTGGAGTTTGTATATATATTTTTTTGGTAGTTGGTACATATACATAAGGTTTTGATACTAATTCCAAAGGGGGAGAATGTTACTCCTATTTGAGCATTCATGGATTGTCACTAGTATAAATCAATTGTTCAGTCGGTAAAGGTCAGTAAAAGAGATAAACATGATAGTCAGTCAACCATATAGAGCCCACACACTGAGAAAAGATAAGGTAGATCTCTAAGATAATCGAGTAAGGGTTTGACTGAGTACACTCACTGAGTGATAGACAATTACCAAGTACCGAGCTAGTGATGACCGAACATTCATATGAATGGACCACTAGTAATTTATTGAATGGAGAATGTTGTGATTACTGAGTAAAGTAGGAAATGGCATAGTGATCTAAAATGGTACAAAAATATATGAAAACATTTCACACCAATCATAAAATGGTTTACCAAGATTGAAACATAATTAAATATGGTTGTAATTATTAATTTGTCGATGATTTCTATGTATTATTAGATCTAGGTTATTTTTTTACACCATTGATCTTAGGTTTTCTTTAAGATATTGTAAACCATAATTAGTTCAAGTCATTTTGATATAAAATATGTAAATATTTCATTATAAAGAAGGATCATGAAGGAGTAGCCGCACGAAGGACATCAGGAGATTAGACAAAGGGTTTTTGACAGAAGGTTTATGAAAGAAAAATTTAGTTTTTTCAAAACACAAAAGGCTACCGAGAAGAAAAAAAAGGACACACATCAATATGAGGTGATATCTATTTGATATTTCACAAATCTGAATCAGGCAAGATATATTTTCTATTTATTGATACATTTATTGTTACCTTTTAACCATTATAGTAGAACTAAAATATCTTAATAGAGTGGACTTAACCGTTCTTATGTAAACCTCTTAACTGAGTACACACATGTATTGTGTTGTTAAAATCCTTTAACCAGGTAGATATATTTGATCTAGATGTTACTTCTAATAGGGTAATTTCATCGAAACTGATCACAAATTTGTATCCTTAACCAGCATACTTTATTGTTGCAGTAGTGAAGATTTGTGGGTGTCATCCCCACCGCAATTTTTACCTTCTTACAAGGGTTTCTTCGATACCAAAATATCTATGTCATGAGTATGAATTTTCATGTGTGATTTATTGTCTAGATCACATGCAATTTATATTTTTAGTTATTTAAATGTTTGTTTCAAATAATGGATTCAGTCGATTAATTTCTATCTACAATTGGAAAGTTTTTAGTCTTAAAAAGTTTTGAGGGTACTGATTCATCCCTCCCCTCTCAATACTTATATTTCCATAATCCCAACATGATCTTCCAGATCAACACCTTCAAGAAATTAAAAAAACCAAGTTAAACATAAATGTTCAAATCAATATTTCAATTATATTAAAATTTGATTTAATAGTTTGAAAAGATGGTGCATGTACTTTATATTTCAAATAACACTATAAATGTTATGACTCGATCCAACATTGATGATGTTCTAGCCTCATTTGACATTCCAAAGTGCATCTTGCACCATTCAATTACATCATGAGAATATTTTATATGAAATCCATGATAATCCATTTCATACTTTACTAAAGCACATTTGATGCAAGCTCTTGCACCATCATGCTCACTGTTTCCATGTCCACTCTCAAAGAAACTCCAAAGATGCATTATATTAATTAGCATCGGTGATATATAAATAGTGCATAAAATGGCCTTCTTGATTTGAATTGTGATGCACATTCGTCTAACTGCACAAAATGCTTTTCAATTTTTATGCCCATGTTTTCCAAATATCCAAAAAATGTTTTAAAGCAATGTTCAAAAAAATGTGTTTCATGCTCTTTATCATCACCAATGTGAAAGTGATATTATTTCCTAAAGGCCTATGCTTGATATGTACTTTCAACACCATCCAAATCTAGTTGTGAATGTCAATAAGACAAATAGACCATAATGGTGACCTACTTTGTAAAGTAGCATTCTGCTTGAAGGTTTTTTAGATGAACAAAAGAGTAATTTTCTGCAAAGTCAACAATTGATAAAATTGTTCAAGGTAGGAAAGTGTCTCTCCATTGTTGTAATTATCATGCTTTCCACTTAGGAAAAAACATAAAATATATATGCTTGAATCAATTTATGAAAATTATCCATAAAGGCTCCAACATGTATCTCATCTTTTAAATATTCCAACATTGTGGATTCTTTCCCAATTTTTGTTTCAGACTTTATGTACAATTTGTAACTCTTATGTCATTTTACCATCCTCAAAAAATTAGTATCTTCATCAATGAAAGGAAATTTAGCCAAATTGCCACATGCTTCAAAAGTTCCTTTTCTGCAATATTTTTCACCTATTTAGTGATAATCTAATTTGGCACATAAGATTGATGTTATGAATTGGTTTGATCATCACTTTATTCTATCATATTTCAAAACCCTTGAGAGTAGAGATTGAATTCAATATGATATCGACAAAAAAAAGTTTCAAAAGCTTTGTTTATATTAACAAAATATGGCTTCAATCTTTCAAACATTGTTTGTCCAATCTTTATGTTGGGATTTGAATTACAAAATGAGAGATACAATTCATGGTGTGCGGTGTCCAAACAATTTTTTGTATGTAGAAAATAATCCTTAGGCCTAATCTTATGGTTGATAAAATCTATTCTATTTTATGAAGGATGGGTATGATTAGTCCAAAATATATTGATCAAGTTCCTAACTATTTCTTGAATTCTATTAGAGTGAGGATCTCTACACATTAGTGCACAATTGACCTCCAATGTACTATCATCCAAGTTGATTCTTCTTTTCACATAATATGATATTGTCTTCCTTTTATACCAAATCTCAACTGAAAGTGAAGATATTTGTCCTTTTTGGTACATATTTTTCTTTAAAATAGATGTCAATATCACTCTTCTTGAAATTGACTTATCTATAGATCTATTTGTTTTCCCAATGGAATTAAAACCTTCATTAACTCTTTGAACAATATATTTTTTTAGGCTAGATGAATTCCTCTTTTCTAATTTTGTATCTACACCCAAAAAATTTAATGACTCTTTTAACTAATCTTTAAGAAGTGAAATTGATAAGTGGGGATTTTATAAGTGTAAAAAAATTCTCAAATTGAGTAATTATTTCCTTAGAC
>BSBK01005248.1:2582500-2632500 GCA_027943335.1 Chamaecyparis obtusa
CTAAGGTATATGTGAGATTTTAAACTAGTTAATGTATTGTCATTGATGTCAACTAGTTTTGACTGTACTTATCATGATAGTTACAAACTTCTGAAGAAGGAAATAATGGTGAAGGAATGAGTTATTAACATGCAGATGAGATATATGAAAGAGATATCGATATGGTATTCATTGGGTAACTTATTGATGAGTCTATGACATTATGCTAGTGATTTTATTATATTACATAATTCTATTATGGATTGAAGTTCAAGAACGTACAAGTTTATGGGGTTAGTAAATAAAAAAATTAGTATACACCAATTTGGAATAGTGTACAAAGAGTAAGTGTAGTATATACTAAGTATAGTGTTAACCTATTTAGTTATCACTCACACCTCATAGTATTGACTGAGTGAAAGAAATAAATGAAAAAAATGACTGTCGACTAAAGATGATGAGCTCGAAAACTATGGATGACTCTGAGGTTAAAGATAAAATTTGTTATGATGATCAAACAACTAACAAAATTCAAGGATGATTAGATGAAGCAGAATGAAACATGTTACTAACATAACTATCGAGGAAGGTTAAAGCGACAAATTTAATGGTCAAGATTAAGAGGCAAAATCTTTGGATGGAAATAAAATGGTTTATTATATCTATAAAAGGAGACAAGCGATTGATTATAAATTTTGGAATACACATGGGAAGATCACATTCATGCAAAGCTTGTCGAATAGGTTGAAGATAGAACTAAGAAATTCTGCAGACAACACTGAGTGCCAGAGAGAGGAATTATCGAGCAGAAATGAGTTGGAGGAAATAAAGGAATTGAATTGAGTTTATTGGCCAAAGATATTTTGAGCTTAGCATAGATTTGAGAATCTGAAAAATAAGTTGTATTTGAATCAAATCATTACTGTTGCATTCTAACCATTGCTACAGATAAATCTATAAATCGAGTGGACTTATAAGTCTTTATATTTTAATATGATATTCAAGGAATGTTGATTGTTTTCTTGTTGACCCCATAGTGAATGTTTGTTCAGAGATATCTGTTAGTGATAAATCCTCTAACTAGGTCACACCTCAAAGTGTGTTAATGTAACCTATAATAGGGTTGGATCCTAATCGAGCTCACTTCAGAAGAGTGAATTATTTTGGGTTACCGGTCCTAGGTGGTTTTTCCTCTAATAGGGTTTCCATGTTAAAAATAAAACTTTTATGTGTATGGATGTGTTGAATTTTTATTTTACTTTGCACATTAATATAACTAGATTGGTCAGTAAATACACTAGTTAATTATAGGTATTCGGTAGATAAACAAAAGTGAACAGTTAAATTTTTACCAAGTTGATTAAATTGTTTAAAAGATTTTCTAATACATCTAGGAGTATTTGGGACTGTAGGATAACTCAAATTAATAGATTCATCCCCCTCTCAATTATATAACAATTGGTATCAGAGCGAGTGTTCTTGAAGGAAAAGTTTGAAAGACTTAAGTTAAAGATCATAGGATCTATAAGAGAGAGGTGCCAAAGCTAAACAAAGAAAACCTCTCAACGTGGAAAACAAGAATGAAATTGTATCTATCATGGATTGATGAATCTACAACATACTAGCAAAATGAGTTTATCTTACCTACTGGACCTTTGACTATTGATCAGATGAGTGTATAATGAATCAGTAGGTTTTTCTGCACTTATATTTTAGTGATTAAAATATTTAATCTTCCTTTGTTTTCTCTGTAGTTGGGAAGATGGAATAGATGATCAGTTGGTCATTCATTTCTTTTCTCTAAATATTTTATATTTTAATCACATTCATTTCATGTTTATAGATGAATGTCAAAAAGCCTTTTGTATCTTCAGGTTAAAGATACGCTCTGTTATCTAATTCATTGAATATCTTTTCATGCGAGAGTTGTACATCTTAATTCAGAGGAGGGTTATCAATTAATGATAGCTCATCCAACTGTTAGTATTGTTCATCTTTCTTTCCAGGCATTTAGAGTTGAATTTTTTGTTAATTTGTAGGACAAATCTGTATACTAATAGATTTTTGGTGACTCTAATGGGGACCGAAAATGAAGATCATTGTTGAATAATAGTTTCCTCAGTTTAAATGTATATCTCCACATGCAGGAGATTGGAGACTCTAATAAAGTGGTGACTCTATTGATTCTTGATACAAATCCAAAAGATTTTTGAGAATGGGAAAAAGACCATGCCCCACTATCCTGGAGATTCTTTGGATGAATGATAAGGTTCTACAAGATTTCTGGGAACATTATAAGAAAAGTATTTCAAAGGCTGTGAAATTGAAAATAAGCCTTGAAGATGACCACACCTCTGCCTTGTTGTGGATGAGTTTGTGTCACAGATTTCACAAGCTCAAAGATTTGGAGGCATGCAAGAGAAAAGTGCAGCACCTTGAAAAAGAACTAGAGGTTGTGGAGGAAGAAGCTCCAGTGATTTCATCTAATTATATCTCTTGCAACTACTTAGTTATGAGTGAACAAGAAATCAACTCGAGTGAGCAACCTCAAAAGAATCCTAATGCTGATGAAATTAATTCAGAGAGAGATGAAATGCTCCAGTATCTTTGGAATACCTTCAAAGGGAGTATTTGTGAAGTTGAAAGGGATAAGTTAAATCTTGCTGAAGATCGACGATCTGCCATACTACTAAAATGTGTGCATAAAAGATATAATAATCTCAAGAATTCTGATCTAGGAGTTCATGTTGTTGCAGAGATATCTAATGAAAAATTTGAGATTAAAGAACCCTTGCTCTCCAATCTTTTTGTCTCTAAAGATCAATATTTTTCATCACCAATGACAGAATCATTGGTGCCTTGGAGCTCTAATCAGCAGCAAAAGGGAAATCAACAACAAGCCAGGGAAGAGGAGCTGCATGTTAAAGAAGAACCTGATGTCATCAAAGAATTGTCAGTAAGGGACGATAAAGAGGTGAAAACTCATGATTTTCAACCTATATTTTTTCCTGATGAATATTTTTATTCCATTCCAAAAGAGGAAGTTTCTTATACTGAGTTTGATCCTATGGTCATTGAAAGCAGTTTTGAAAAACCATTACTCTTAACTATATGTCCTAAGGATAGTTCAACTTGTAACATGCATGAAGAAACTCTGAATTATGATTATTCTTTTGTATGCCAAGACAAAGATATGGTTGATATGACAACAGTAGGGAATCAATCCCAAAATGATATTGGTGAGATTGTTTGGGGCAGCGTAAATGCATTATACTTACCTCTTGAATACATTGAAGATTTTAAAATTAAAGATAATCCTCTCTTTGTAGCTTATGATCTTCTATATGCTAAAAAAGAGCAGGAATTAGGTTGTCTAGGAAATTCTAGCAATATGAAACTACATCAACAAAGGGAAGAAGCTATAGCCAGTCCAAAGCATGACAGCCAGCTGAAAGCTCCCTCAAGAAATCATTCACGGTTGACTGAGGCAGCTGACACCGAGGTACACAATGAAAACCATAAGAGTATGATTGAAGAAAAAAATTACTTAGTTTTAATACCTATGGTTTCTAAGCATAAAGATCCAAGTACCTACTTTGTCGAATCGAAAATTGATCATGATATTTAGATTGGTGAGTCAAAATTTAAAGTTTGTGCATTTCATGGGCAAATAGAATATGAGGCCTTCTCATTTGATTTCACGCCAACTCAAGAAGAGTGGTCTCAGCCCCAAATGTTAGAAGAATTCTATTTTAAAAATGAAGTTTTTGGTGGACCTTCAGGGGATGGGTTTTCAGCAGGACTAGTTCCAGGATTTGGTTTGAATGCTTCTACGAGGTTCTTCCCCAATGCCTTCCTCATCAATGGCTTAGCTTTTTTTTCCCAAGAGAAGGGCATTGCTATTTGTGATACAAATCACTCCACTCAAAGTGATGGTGAGAAAATGTAGCCTAAAATTTATGATGCGAATAGGCCTTTTGGAGCTGACATGATTTCTAAGTTAATGCAACATATTGTGGTCACATCTCTCCTTGCAGCAATCATTAATTATCTGTTTGGAATGGTGCATCTCATGTATCAACCTCTCATCCACACTGATAGATACTTCTCACAGCCAGTCAATGGCTTCGCTTGAGCAGCGAGAGGCTTCTTTGGAGGTATGGGCTGCTAGCCCTATCTTTTGTAAATAAGTTTTTATTGTGCTGCTTAGTTTAGGTGTTTTGCTTGCTAGTAGTTTAGTTGTTTTGGGTTTTTCCCTTGCTCTTCCCCTCTCTACAAGTAGTCCCTTTGATCATTTGTTGTATGCCGACTCTATTGCCGAATGGTTGAGCACTGACCTTTAACCAAAGATAGCTGAATTCTTCATGCACCTTATACACACATCCCCAGTCAGAGCCAGTTGTTGGCTTGCTTCCAACACCCCAAACTTTAAACTTTTAAAAATCAGCCCATGAGAAATGTTCCTAAATTGTCTTGTTAGCTTACTAATTTTTATTGCTAATGATGCTTTGGTAAAGTGTAATTTATGAAAGGGCAGCATTCAAGGATGTGTTGAACTTGAACTTAGAACCTCAAGGCTCAAAGTTAAAAGTTCAAAGTTTGAAATGCAGTTTGCAAAGTTCAAAGTTCAAAATAAAACTTACAAATTCAGAGAGTTCAAGTTCAGTTCAAAGCCCATTTCAAAGCTCAGTATAAAATGTGAAAGTTCAGAGTTACCAATCTAGATTGAAGGTTCAAAGTCAGATTTTGATATGTAGAATCAAAACCTCAAACTGATGCCATGTCTTGGTGATATGACTGGTCTCTTAGCAGTCTAGTGATTAAATTTCAGAGCTCCAGGTTGTGAGTCTGAGCATACAAAGACCAAATCAAAAGGTTTAGATGAGTAGGTCTTGAGTCAATCATTGGCTGCCCATGGAAATTGTCATATTTGTAGAATACAGAAAAAGAAGTCATAGCTCGATAATCATGTGCCAAATTTGCATTTGTAAAGTAGTAGATCTAGATTACTCTATTTCGGTCACTATGAACTCATATGATGCCAATGTGATTAAATGGATTGGGATCTCACGTTAAGAAGGCATTACTTTTTTGGGTTGTATGTAATAGAGCCCTTGTCTCTCAATCTCGTAGTCGAGGTCTCTTCATGAAGCATTGAAAGTGCCCTACAGAATGAAGAAGAACACTTTGACTCACTGTCATTTGGATCCTCATGAAACTATCAGAGAAATCAACAAAGTCTGTAATGTTTGATAAGGTGTCAAATGTAGCCACCAATTCACTGATAAATCTTGTAAAATTATCTGATAATCTTCAGATTGCTTTCTGATGTTCTAAAAAGAAAGGAAGGTTATCAAATCCAAGAGACAGTTTACCACTTAGTATGGATAACATGAAGAAAAATATGGGCAGTGAAGGAAAATTTGAAAGTGATTGCAAACTCTATTTTTGCATGAGGAATTTTATGACAGTCATATATACCCTTAAACAATAGCCTGTATCTTTTGTCTCAACTATTAATTTGAAATCACTCTAGTCAGACGATAGCAAGCTAGGTTTTGGAAAACATATCCAAAACTTAGGTTGATCCAACAATGGAAAAATAAGTTATGCCCTCTGCATGGAGACTTAATTTCTTTGTCAAGAAAAGCACTGATTTTGGTGGAGTGTAATTGTAGAAGAATGACATCTAGCAGTCACTTGGCATGAAATTACTTTCTTAAACATCACAAGATATATTATTATTATGATGTGATCCTAATGATTCATTAGGGAATAGTTTGGAGACATTTATACAAAGACTCCACGAGGGTGGGAGATGATGGCTTATTTTTAGGAAGTCAGAAATTCTACATAGTGACATTTGGCATTTGCTCCCTAATTAAATGATTCTACTTTCATAATAATTAATGAGATAGAAGTATTCATAGGAGACAGCCCATAATCAAGAAGAATATATGAAATATTCTAAAGAGAGGAACAAGTATAAAAATATTTTAAAAAGAAAGAATCAGTTTTGGTAACGGAGAATGTGCCCACCAATTCTATATATTGTAAAAGCATTGAGCAGAGCAAGGATTCTTTTTCTGGGAGTCAGCCAGCTACAGGGGAAGAAATGATTTTCTAATCTTATTTTAATAGAGAGAAAGGGATATAGTTTATTTCTAAGCAGGTTGATGAAGATTGAGGAATAGGGAAAACTCTATATTTTCCTTATTGTGTATTTGGAAATAAAAAGAGAATTTTACATCAGATCTGTAGGTCCAGTTATTTATTTCTCTATTTGAGTTTAATCAGTTGGTGATCTCATTCATATTTTCTAAGTACCATCTTGTTTTGAGTCAAGTGTACGAGTGTATAATGAATCAGTTGGTTTTTGTACACTTATATTTTAGTGATTAAAATATTTAATCTTCCTTTGTTTTCTCTGTAGTTGGGAAGATGGAATAGATGATCAATAGGTCATTCATTTCTTTTCTCTAAATCTTTTATATTGTAATCACATTCATTTCATGTTTATGGATGAATGTCAAAAAGCCTTTTGTATCTTGAGGTTAAAGATACGCTTTGTTATCTAACTAATTGAATATCTTTTCATGAGGGAGTTGTACCTCTTAATTCAAAGGAGGGTTATCAATTAATGATAGCTCATCCAACTATTAGTATTGTTCGTCTTTCTTTCTAGGGATTTAGAGTTTAATTTTTTGTCTATTTGTAGAAGGACAAATCTATATACTAATAGATTTTTGGTGACTCAATTGGGGACCGAAAATGAAGATCAGTGTTGAATAATATTTTCCTCAGTTTAAATGTATATCTCCATGTGCATGAGATTGGTGAATTTGATAAAGTGGTGACTCTATTGATTCTTGATGAAAATCCAAAAGATTTGTGAGAATGGGAAAAAGACCAGGCCCCACTATCCTAGAGATTCTTCAGATGAATGATAAGGTTCTACAAGATTTCTAGGAATAGTATAAGAAAAGTATTTCAAATGCTGTGAAATTGAAAATAAGCCTTGAACATGACCACACCTCTACCTTGTTGTGGATGAGTTTGTGTCACATATTTCACAAGCTCAAAGATTTGGAGGCATGTAAGAGAAAAGTGTAGCAACTTGAAAAAGAACTAGAGCTTGTGGAGGAAGAAGCTCCAGTGATTTCATCTAATTATATCTCTTGCAACTACTTAGTTATGAGTGAACAAGAAATCAACTCGAGTGAATAGCCTCAAAAGAATCCTACTGCTGATGAAATTAATTTAGAGAGACATGAAATGCTCTAGTATCTTTGAAATACCTTCAAAGGGAGTATTTGTGAAGCTGAAAGGGATAAGTTAAATCCCGTTGAAGATGGACGATCTGCCATACTGCTAGAATGTGTGCATAAAAGATATAATAATCTCAAGAATTCTGATCTAGGAGTTCATGCTGTTGCAAAGATATCTAATGAAAAATTTGAGATTAAAAAACCCTTGCTCTCCAATATTTTTGTCTCTGAAGATCAATATTTTTCATCACCAATGACAAAATAAATGGTGCCCTGGAGCTCTTATCAGAAGCAAAAGGGAAATCAGTGACAAGCCAGGCAAAAGGAGCTGGATGTTAAAGATGAACCTGATAAACAGATGAAAACACATGATTTTCAACCTACATTTTCACCTGATGAAGATTTTTATTCCATTCCAAAAGAGGAAGCTTCTTATACTGAGTTTGATCCTATGGTCATTGAAAGTAGTTTTGAAAAACCATTACTCTGAACTATATGTCCTAAGGATAGTTTAGTTTGTAACATGCATGAAGAAACTCTGAATTATGATTATTCTTTTGTATGTCAAGACAAAGATATGGTTGATATGATAGAAGTAGGGAATCAATCCCAAAATGATATTGGTGAGATTGTTTGGGGCAGCGTAAATGCATTATACTCACCTATTGAATACATTGAAGATTTTAAAATTAAAGATAAGCCTCTCTTTGTACCTTATGATCTTCTATATGCCAGAAAAGAATAGGAAGAAGGTTGTCTGGGAAATTCTAGCAATATGAAACTACATCAACAAAGGGAGGAAGCTACAGCCAGTCCAAAGCATGATAGCCAGTTGAAAGCTCCCTAAAGAAATCATTCACGGTTGATTGAGGCAGCCGACACTGAGGTACACAATGAAAACCATAAGAGTATGATTGAAGCAAAAAATTACTTAGTTTTAATACCTATGGTTTCTAAGCATAAAGATCCAAGTACCTACATTGTTGGATCCAAAATGGATCATGATATTCAAATTTGTGGGTCAAAATTTAAAGTTTATGCATTTCATGGGGAGATAGAATATAAGGTCTTCTCATTTGATTTCACGCCAACTCAAGAAGAGTGGTCTCAGCCCCAAATGTTAGAAGCATTCTATTTTTAAAATGAAGTTGTTGATGGACTTACAGGGGACATGTTTTCAACAGGACTAGTTCCAGGATTTGGTTTGAATGCTTCTACGAGGTTCTTCCCCAATGCCTTCTTCATCAATGGCTTAGGTTATTTTTCCCAAGAGAAGGGCACTGCTATTTTTGATACAAATCACTCCACTCAAAGTGATGGCGAGAAAATATAGCTTGAAATTTATGATGCAAATTGGCTTTTTGGAGCTGACATGATTTCTATGTTAATGCAGCATATTGTGGTCACATCTCTCCTTGCAGCAATCAATAATTATCTATTTGGAAAGGTGCATCTCATGTATCAACCTTTCGTCCGCACTGGCAGATACTTCTCACAGCTAGTCAATGGCTTCACTTGAGCAGAGAGAGTCTTCTTTGGAGGTATGGGCTACTAGCCCTATCTTTTTTAAATAAGTTTTTGTTGTGCTGGTTAGTTTAGGTGTTTTGCTTGCTGGTAGTTTAGCTATTTTGGGTTTTTCCCTTGCTCTTCCCCTCTCTACAAGTAGTCCCTTTGATCATTTTTTGTATGCCGACTCTATTACCCAATGGATGAGCACTGACCTTTAACCAGAGATAGTTGAATTCTTCATGCACCTTATAGCACACATCACTAGTTAGAGCTAGTTGTTGGCTTGCTTCCAACACCCCAAATTTTAAACTTTTAAAAATCAGCCCCATGAGAAATGTTCCTAAATTGTCTTGTTATCTTATTGATTTTTATTGTTAATGATGCTTTGCTAAAGTGTAATTTATGAAAGGGAAGCATTCAAGGATGTGTTGAACTTGAACTTAGGACCTAAAGGTTCAAAGTTCAAAGTTCAAAGTTGGAAATGCAGTTTGCAAAGTTTAAAGTTCAAAATCAAACTTACAAATTCAGAGAGTTCAAGTTCAATTCAAAGCCCATTTCAAAGCTCAGTCTAAAATGTGAAAGTTCAAAGTTACCAATCTAGATGCAAGGTTCAAAGTCAGATTTTTATATGCAGATTCAAAACCTCAAACTGATGCCATTTCTTGGTGATATTACTGGTCTCTTAGCAGTCTAGCAGTTAAATTTCAGAGCTCCAGGTTATGAGTCTAAGTATACAAAGACCAAATCAAAAGGTTCAGATGAGTAGGTCTTGAGTCAATCATTGGATGCCCATGGAAATTGTCATATTCGCATAATATAGAAAAAGAATTCATAGCTTGATAATCATGTGCCAAATTTGCATTTGTAAAGTAGTAGATCTAGATTACTCTGTTTCGGTCACTATGAACTCGTATGATGCCAATGTGATTAAATGGATTGGGATCTCACATTAAGAAGGCATTACATTTTTGGGCTATATGTAATAGACCCCTTGTGTCTCAATCTCATAGTTGAGGTCTCTTCATGAAGCATTGAAAGTGCCCTGTAGAATGAAGAAGAACACCATGACTCACTGTCATTTGGATCCTCATGAAACTATCAATATGAAGACACTATAATATGCATGTTTATTGTTTGAAAAAATGTGAGTGCTGCCATGAAGGGAGATTCCAAAGTGAAGGAAACATGACTTATACACATTTCTTGTCAATACAACATTCTTATATAAGTCAAATGGTCACAGAAGTCAGTAATTTGGAAGAAAATAAATCTTTAGACATTGCTAATGCATTGTTTTTAAATTATTTTTCAAAAGTCATGTGTGTGAGATTTTACAATTTTCAGTTGAGGGAATTCATTTCCCATTATACAAGAGGACAACTATTACAAATACAAGTAGAGAAATCAACAAAGTCTGTAATGTTTGATAAGGTGTCAAATGTAGCCACCAATTCACTATTGAATCTTGTAACATTATCTGATAATCTTCATATTGCTTTCTGAGGTTCTAAAAAGAAAGGAAGGTTATCAAATCCAAGAGACATTTTACCACTTAGTATGGATAACATGAAGAAAAATCTAGGCAGTGAAGGAAAATTTGAAAGTGATTGCAAACTCTATTTTTGCAAGACAGATTTTATGACAGTCATATATACCCTCAAACAATAGCATGTATCTTTTGCCTCAGATATTAATTTAGAAATCTCTCTGGTCAGACTGTAGCAAGCTAGATTCTGGAAAACATATCAAAAACTTAGGTCAATCCAAAGGTGGAAAAATAAGTTATGCCCCCCGCATGGAGACCTAATTTCTCTATCAGGAAAAGCACTAATTTCGGTGGAGTGTAATGGTAGAAGAATGACATCTGGTAGTCACTTGGCATGAAATTACTTTATTAAACATCACAAGATATATTATTAGTATGGTGTGATCCTAACGATTCATTAGGGAATAGTTTGGAGACATTTATACAAAGACTCCATGACGGTGGGAGATGATGGCCTATTTTTAGGAAGTCAAAAATTCTACATAGTGACATTTGGCATTTGCTCCCTAATTAAATGATTCTACTTTCATAATAATTAATGAGATAGAAGTATTCATAGGAGAGAACCCATAATCAAGAAGAATATATGAAATATTCTAAAGAGAGGAACAAGCATAAAAAGATTTTAAAAAGAAAGAATCAGTTTTGGTAACAGAGAATGTGCCCACCAATTCTATATATTGTAAAAGCATTGAGCAGAGCAGGGGTTCTTCTTTTTCTGGGAGTTAGTTGGCTATAGGGGAAGAAATGATTTTCTGATCTTATTGTAATAGAGAGAAAGGGATATATTTTATTTTTGAGCAGCTTGATGAAGATCAAGGAGTAGGGAAAAATCTATATTTTCCTTATTGTGTATTTGGAAATAAAAAGAGAATTTTACATCAGATCTGTAGGTCCTGTTATTTATTTCTCTGTTTGAGTTTTATCAGTTGGTTATCTCATTCATATTTTTTGAGTACCATCTTGTTTCGAGTCAAGTGTATGAGTGTATAATGAATCAGTTGGTTTTTGTGCACTTATATTTTGGTGATTAAAATATTTAATCTTCCTTTGTTTTCTCTGTAGTTGGGAAGATGGAATAGATGATCAGTTGGTCATTCATTTCTTTTCTCTAAATCTTTTATATTGTAATCACATTTATTTCATGTTTATGGATGAATGTCAAAAAGCCTTTTGTATCTTCGGGTTAAAGATATGCTCTATTATCTAATTCATTGAATATCTTTTCATGAGGGAGTTGTACCTCTTAATTCAAAGGAGGGTTATTAATTAATGATAGCTTGTCCAATTGTTAGTATTGTTCATCTTTCTTTCTAGGCATTTATAGTTGAATTGTTTGTTAATTTGTGAAAGGACAAATCTGTATACTAATAATTACACTAAGTCCAACCTCTAGCATTCACATTAGGAGAAGCCATAGACTCATGGGATCTTTTGACCATTATTCCTCTTTCCTTCCTAGGACCCATGATGATACTAATATTTTCCCTCAAGATCTCAATCACATAACAAAGCATAATTCTTCTCATTCCTCCCATGATTAAGATGAAGCCTTAAGAGTTTCTCCTTCCCAAGTTGATAAGTTTTCTCATGAGTTTGATAAATTGGAAAATTGGCTTGTTCAAGAGAACCCAAATCCCAATAGTGTTTCCTCTATTGAGGCTATTAAGAAGCTTATTACTCATGTTGACAATAACATATCCATTTTTTGAGGTATCTCACACCTTATTACTACTCATGCTAAGCCTTTGACAAAATGTGCTCAAGAGTTAGGATACACTCCTCCTTCCACAACCATTGAACCTTCTATCCTGATTTCTACTACCATTCCTAGTATTCCTACTTATGTGCCACCTCTTGTGACAACTTCTACACAAGTTTCCACTCCTTTAAGTGTTGGTCTACCTAATCCTTCACTTCCTTTGAGTGTTCCTCTTACCTCCATACCTTCTTCACTACCCTCATACAATATTGCCCCTTTCACATATTCCAATCCTCTTGCCATTCCTTCTAATCCTCCATCAACATACTTGCATTTTCCTTCAGCTTCCTACAACTTTCCTAGTACATCCAATATGTCTATGCCTACTATTGGGTCTTCTAATCCCATTAATATCTTAGTTCAAACTATCATTACTTTACAACAACAAGTAGCTCAATTCACTCAATCCAAGTACAACATCCCTACATGTGATATTGTCAATCCCCTTAGATATCCTTTGTGTTTTTATCCCATGTCATGCCCCTATCTGCTTCTGGCTTGGTTTTCTTTTATTTTGCATCTTTATTTAGTACTACTAGGATGGATTTATGTCTTGGTTTGGATTTGATATGTTCAGAATCTTTTGCTTAGAAGTAGATTATAACTTTGTTCTAACTTCAATTTATATCTCAGACAGATTAGGGATATTTAGTTGGCTATTTATTGTTAATTTTGGTTAGACTATGACATTGGATTTAATTTAATATCTGCAGACACTGTCTTTTCTGAATTATCCATTTCTCTGTTGAGTTTGGTACTTGGAAATTTGTGTTACTTGTAATAAGTATGAGGAATTCTTATACTACAATTAAGTTTTCATTTATGAGGATTTCGATGTTATACTGGTCTGTTATTGTGAAAGAAAATATGGTTAATTTTATGTTTAATGCTAGTGTATAAATGATTTCATTATGTTAGTGTTGATTGTTAAATGAATATTGAAATTTAAATGAATAAAAATAAGTCTTTTATGTTAGAAGGAGTTAGTGGGAAGATATGTGTTAAAATGGAAGGGGGATTAATAATATCCTAACATTCTTGTATTATGGTTAGCAAAGTTAAATTAGTGAATTGTTAACATTGGTTATGGTTTGGGATTCTCCCTATGGTGTCGTGAACTTGGATTAATTTGGCTATGTTATAATGTGTTCACTGTGCCAAGTTATATGTTTTTGCTATGTTCGAATGTTAGTGGGAATTGGTTGTTATTTGCACATGTGAATTGCTTTGAGCATGGGTAAGTGAGAGTTCTCGGTAAGTATGTGTACTAATGGATAGCTATTGCTATGCTTAGTGAAGGTGGCAGTGAAAGATAAGTTAAGTCTTTATGGTAGCTACGACATGTTTATGGGAGTTGAATGACTTTAGTTTGCTGTCAGTCATTTGCTTTGGCAAGGTTTTGTTTCTCTGTTGATGTAGTGGATTTGATGCTTGGAAAGGTTGAGGAAATGGCATCATTTTGTTCAGATTGGAGATGAATATGGTTGTTTACTTGTGCATTATTAATGGGGATTCTCCATTTTTCATTTCATGGTTCTATTTCTGGTTTTCGAGCTATATTTTGGAGGCACTATTTGGTTTTGGTGCTTATGAAACGAGCTTTGTCACGGGGTGCTCAGTTTCATTGCTTGGTCCTTGGTCTTTTTTAGTGGGTTTAGCTTGCTGAGCAAGGAGTTGGTTTTGGTGTAGCTCGCTAGTTGGGAGCAAGATCTTTGGCTTTGACTTCGAGTTCAGAACACCCCACTCTGTTATTAAGGCAGGGGCATTCTCTAACTCTACTCTTGCTATCCTTATGAATTTGGTTATAAAATTCATTTAAATGGTTATATATTTCACTTATGCAATGTGATTTAAATGTTATTGTGTACTGTAGAAATGTCTTTCAATATGTGTGTGGTTTTGCACATTGTAGTGTAAAGTTCACTATGTGATAAATTGGTATTTCAGTGTTTATTTTTGGTTCAGTTGTTTAGAAAATGGTTTTTGAGTTGTCGAAATGGTGATACTGGGGGTTTGTGTGTTTCCCTGTTTCATGTCTCTTGTTGTTATCTTAGTAGTGGGAATGACTTTGGTTTGTGTAAGGAAGTGGCAATAGAGAGTGAAGACTGTGAAGTTGTCGTCTCCCTACCACCAGTTTTGTTTACAGAGCTTTGGGAATGTTATTTTGAATGAGATTAGTTTGTTTTGGTGTTGTTATTGGTCTGGTCCCCAGGTATTTGGGTTTGAGTTTTCTAGTTATATGGCATTCTCTAAATGGTACAGTATCGGGTTATGTGGTTCCTAGGTTAGAATGGGTGTGTAACCATAGGGAGAAGTTTTCATGGCAATATTGGATCATTAAGGGAATTCGTATTTAGTGCCTGATTTCTTATTGTTTAGTTGATAGTTATTTTGTTTAGTAACATAGCTAATGATCGTTGTGATACCACTATTAGAATGTTGTATTTCTTGTCTTGTCGAGCATTGGTATAGGGAAGTTTTGATAAGTTGTGGTTAGAGATTCTGTAGAATGCATCTCTCTGTCTAGTAGTTTGTAGTTTTGGGCTCAAGAGATGGAGATTTGGACACCACAAGGTTTTGTAGAGTATGGTCATCGTATGCTATAAGTATCGGTCTCTGGTGTAAGTGGTTGATATGAATGTTCTCATTTCGGTGTTCCAGATGGAGGTAATTAGGTTTTGGTTACTATTACTGCAACTATTGTTTATGAGGACTATTGGGTCTATTGGTAAGTTCTTTTAGGTGTCAAGTTCTTTTGAATGTTCATGCTGTAGCAGGAAAAGAAAACATGGTATTGTTTCTTGGTGCTATGGTATTCTCGGTTGATGTGGGGTTTATTATGGAAATCTCTATTGTCACATTATTCTTTCATAGATTTAGTTGTGACTTTGGTCTGAAGGTTATTTGGGGGTTACTGTTGCATTATATTTGCTGTCGGTGGAAATTTTGGAGTTGTACCAGTAACTAATAGTTCATTTATATTTAGATTGGAATATATGATTTCATGTTTTCTAATTGTTTTACAACTTTGATGTAGTGCTCTGAACTCTATTTTATTACCAGGGCACATAAATATATATATATATATATATATATATATATATACATATATATATATACATATATATATATATATACATATATACATATATATATATATACATATATATATATACATATATATATATACATATATATATATACATATATATATATATACATATATATATATATACATATATATATATATACATATATATATATATATACATATATATATATGTATATATATATATATACTTATTGGAACATATATGTCTATATGTATATACACATACCATGAGTGTATATACATATGTATATATATGTGTGTGAGCCTATAAGTATGTGCAATCATATACATACATACATACATATATATATATATATATATATATATATATATATATATATATATATATATATATATATATATATATATATATATATATATATATATATATATATATATATATATATATATATATATATATATATATATATATATATATATTTGCATTAATGTATATGTATATATGTATATACACATAACGTAAGTGTATATACATATGTACAAAGGTGATTTAGTAATAGAGATAATAGAATTGATCAAGTGTATTTTTTTTATACGGGTGGTAATTATGTAGTTAATGTGTAATTCTGCATTCTCTTTGGTATAAAGTTGTTTGTTAACCTTCTTTAGATTCTCAAATAACTCTGTTAGTTAGGGTGTGATAGAAGAATGGATTTGAATCTTTGGTATTATTGTTGACAATGGAATTGGATGTTTCCACTTTTCTATTATTAAAATTGCAATTAGTTATTAGGAATTGGATATTAATATTGTTTAAAGTTTCTAGAAATAGCATTGGAATTTTGCTTAAGTTACTCTTTGAGTGGTGAAAAGAAGATGCTTGTTGTGGCTATTTTTGGAAAGTGGTTTCATGGATGTATGTGGTAAATTTAATGGTTGTTTTTAGTATTATGGATTCAGTTGCTAAGTATACATTAATAGTTGATTTGGTAATTCAGATTTTTACTATGGTTAGCTATTTTTGGTAGTATGAAGTGTTTTAAGATAATGCAAGTGTGATCCTTAGTATGGGAAGCTGACTTTTGTCTAGAGCCTGAAGGCGAAAGATTATCTGTGAGTTAATTACTAAGTGATAATTTAATAATTCATGGGCTATGGGTTTCATTTAAAAAGATAAAATATGTTTCCCTGATTACTTGCACATGTTGGTGAAGTAAGGGAATGGTTTTACCTTATTGCTTGGAAAGAATAAGGCTGGCATAATGAATTCTTTGAGTTTCCTATTGGTTACTAATCGTTGATTCTTATGTATATACCCAAAGCTAGTGGATCATCACCTTGTCATTTTCTTTGTGAGTTTACTTCTGTTGATTAGATATGAAATGTTTCTTGTAATGATGAAATATGTATGTTATTATATGCATGGTTCAGATTATTTTGTTAAGGTTTTAACTTGTATGATGCAGATGCTTTGGAGGAATTCCATTATCTTAGACTATTTGACTAAGCCCTGTTTGTTGTGGTTGTTTTATATTCTAGTGTTTTCAGGTTTCTAGATGAGGAAAACTATGTTTTTGGGGGAATGGTTGATTGCTGTAAAGATTTATCGAAAACAAATTATTACCTGGTTACTGGTTATCAGAACAATTCTTAGGATATCTAGGATCAATTAGATGTATTCTGGAACTTTTAGTATGTTATATATTTAACGTTGGGTATATTGATATACTCTCATGTAATAGATTGCATTGGATATTTAAATAATTGATTATGTCAGTTGATCTGTAATTCGGTGTTATGTTGTACCTTGTTAATAAATAAAAATTGTTGTGTTGTCAAGTTAATTTCATTGGTTCTCTTGTGGTTATTTATTTTTATTTGGTTACTAGTATATGGGGTGTTACATTGGTATTAGAGCCTAGGTTTGAACACTAGGGGCTCGGGGTTTAGAAAAGGGGTTATATCTCTTTGCTTCCGTTAATGATTTTCTTTCTTCTTTATTATTTAAGGTCTTGAGCATGCCTCCTGTCACAAGAGGTGCCCATGGGCGTGGTGATCCAGTTGATGTTGGAGTGTGCAGAGGTAGAGGCAGACATCCAGGATGTGGCCAGGGTAGAGGGAAAGATCACCAAGGTGGGATAGGAGCTGATCAAGGTGATTAGAGAGAACCTCAGGCTAAAGTTCTCCAACGGATACTTGATAGACTTGATGATATTGAAGCTAGGAACAATGTTCCCGGTGGGGGAGTGAATGCAAATGCTAATGTGGTTCAAGTTCCTAATGCAAACCCAGCTGTTGCTGAGAATCCTATTGTAAGGGCTCAGTTGAAGGACCTTTCTAAGTTCAAAGGACCTATCTTCTATGGAATCGAGGAAGGTACCGCTGCTGAAGCATGGCTCCTAAACATCAAAAGATGTTTTATCCTCCATGATTATCAGAGTAATGTTAGAGTTCGCTAGACTATTATGCAGCTCAGATCCTTTGCTTCCATATGGTGGAACATGGAACTTGAGCATCTTGGAGTCAACATTTCTCAAGTCACTTGGGAATTGTTTGTTGAAAGGTTTCGTGAGACGTTCATGTTAGAATACCGGCAGCAGGCTAGATCTGAGGAATTTTTCAATATCTCTCAGGGTAATGCTACGGTGGATATGTATGAGAGGAGATTCTTTGAGTTGAAGAAGTACTCTGGTTGGGTAGAACATGAAAAGCCATTAGTACAGCATTTTATTAGGGGATTAAATCCCAAAATTGGAGAAGAAGTGCGTACTTTCAAGCCTAAAACTGTTCAAGAAGCCTCTAATCAAGCCAAATTGATTGAGATGAAGTCAGGTTTCAATGGAGGTGCGATCAAGAGTGCAGTGAATACTCCTGTTCCAAATAGTAGCAAGAACCAGAGATTTTCTCAAGGCAATTCAAGGGCAGCTTCAGGTGGTTCTAGTGGCAAATTCATGAAAAGGAAGTTTGGAAAGTTCTCCAAGTCCAACAAGAGTTTCAAAGTACCTGAGCAACCCAAATCATTTTTGTCTTCACAAAGTGGACAGAAGAGCAATGTATCTCCTCTAGTATTTTCGGTGTAGCAAAAGAGTATCAAGAGAGGAGCGGAATGTTACCACTGTGGGCAATTAGGTCATTTTCAGTGGAATTGTCCCCTTCGTGGCAACAACCAAGGTAGATCTAGGGTAGCAGGTTCTGAGGCCACTGTAGGTGATTCTGGAAGGAACCGCTGTATTTTCGCTACCGTAGATCAAAGGTAGGCTGACCATCAAAATACCATAATCGAAACAAAAGGTAATTGCCAAGGTAAGAAAATTTCCATTTTGTTCGATTCTGGGGCCACGGACTCATTTATTTCTTCAAATTTGGTTAAACAATGTGGAATTCCTGTGAATAAAGTTGAGTGGGCATGGCAAGTTGAGTTGGCATCAGGATCTAAGGTAGAAGTAGGGTTAGTGGTTGTAGATTGTGAGATTCAACTTAAGGCTTTTACTACTTCAGTTAGCCTTAGAGTTATTCCTTTGGGTTCATATGATGTTATTCTTGGAATGGATTGGCTGGATCAGCATTCAGCTGTCATTGATTGTAGAGAAAAGATCATTAGATGTATTGATGATTTTGGAATGGCCAAGTACATTTTAGGTATTAAGAGACCTATTTCAGTTAGGACCGTTTCTGCTAAGCAACTCAAGAAATGCTTGCGCATGGGATACAAACTATTTTCTGTTTCTATCAATGATTTTGATGAACCAGTTTCTTCTAGTACTAACTTGGATCATCTAGTTTTGAAGGAATTTTTAGATATCTTTGTTATTGAGATTCTAGGAATCCCTCCTAAAAGAGAAATTGATTTTAGGATTGATCTTTTGCCTAGTACTGAGCCTATTTCTAAGACTCCTTACCGTATGACCACTCAAGAGTTAGTGGAACTGAAAGTTCAACTTGAGGAATTGCTGGAAAAAGGACTCATAAGACCTAGTGTCTCACCTTGGGGAGCACTTGTCATCTTTGTCAAAAAGAAGGATGGTTCTCTAAGGCTGTGCATAGACTTCAGGCAACTGAATAAAGTGACCATAAAAAATAGATATCCTTTGCCTTGCATCGATGACTTGTTTGATCAAGTGAAGGGTGCTAAGGTGTTTTCCAAAATTGATCTAAAATCTGGATACCATCAACTAAGGATTCAAGAAGCTGATATTCACAAGACAACTTTTCATACTAGATACACGCATTATGAATTCACAGTAGTACCTTTTGGATTAACAAATGCACCATCAATTTTTATGAGCCTAATGCATGGTGTATTCAGGACTTTCCTTGACAAGTTTGTCATGGTATTTCTAGATGACATCCTTGTGTATTCAGATTCCTTTGAAGAGCATGAGCAGCATTTGAGACTAGTTTTTGAATGTCTTCGCACGAACCAACTTTTTTCCAATCTCGAGAAGTGTGAGTTTTTCAAAACTGACATTAGTTATCTTGGTCATATTATCACAGGAGAGGGTATAGCTATGGATCCGGCCAAGATTAGGGCAATTGTTGAGTGGCCAGTGCCTACCAATGTCTCGGAAGTGCAAAGTTTCATGGGATTAGCTAGCTACTATAGAAGATTTGTATCTAATTTCTCTCGGATAGCTCATCCCATCACATCACTTCAAAGAAAGGGAAAGCAATTCATTTGGACAGAGGAGTGCGACGTAGCATTTCAGCATCTCAAGGAATGCTTAACTAGTGCTCTAGTGTTAGCAGTACTTGATCCATCTAAGGCATTTATGGTTTGTACGGATGCTTCATTAGATAGAATAGGAGCAGTGTTGATGCAGGATGGTAGATTCATTGCTTACGAATCTAGGAAATTAAAGAATCATGAAGTCAATTATCCTCCGCATGATTTGGAGCTTGCAGCTATAATGCATGCATTGACCAAATGGAGACATTTCTTATTGGGTCAACATTTTGAGTTGCATATAGATCATAGAAGTCTTCAGTATTTATTCACACAACCCAATCTTAATGCTCGTCAGCACAGATGGATGGAGTTTCTGTGTGAATATGACTTTGAAGTGAAGTATGTGCAGGGTAAGGAAAATAAAGTGGCCGATGCACTTAGTAGAAGATGTCACGAACTTTCTTCTTTAACCCTCACAGTGGATCTTAAGGATAGAATACTTTAGAACTTGTCTTCGGATCCTTGGTTCTTGGATGTCAAAGTAGTGATTGACAGTAGCAGTCTTTTAGAGGGTCACTTTGAGGGCTACTCTATTAGCACGGATGGACTCATGAGGTACCGAGGTAGTGTTTATGTGCCAGAGAATGGGGATCTTCAAAATCTGGTTATGATTGAAGCACATAAGGCACCTTATTCAGTGCATCTTGGTGTGAAGAAGATGCATGCCGATCTCAGACAATACCATTACTGGCCAGGTATGAAGAGGGATATTGTAGACTTTGTGGCTAGGTGTTTGGAATGTCAGAGAGTGAAGGTGGAGCATCAACATCCAGTAGGTTTGTTGCAATCTCACAGTGTACTAGAGTGGAAATGGGATACTATATCCATTGACTTCATAGTGGGGTTACCACTTTTAGCTAGGCGTCATGATGCAATCATGGTTGTAGTTGATCGGTTAACTAAAGTTGCTCATTTCATTCCAGTAAGATCTTCTTACAATGCTACATATATAGCACGGATATACATGGAGCAAGTTGTCCAGTTACATGGAATTCCTAAGAAGATCATATCTGATAGGGATTCAGTTTTTACATCTTCACTTTGGAGATCTATGCAAAGAGAATTGGGTACTCAGCTGAATTTTAGTTCAGCATATCATCACGAGACTGACGGACAAATTGAGCATGTCAATCAAATATTAGAAGACATGCTTAGGATGTACATTATGGACAGACAGAGTAAGTGGGAGGAGTATCTTCACCTTGTTGAGTTCGCATACAACAATGGTTATCATAGCTCTATTGGTATGGCTCCTTTTCAGGCTCTGTATGGGAGACCATGTAGAACACCCTTGAGCTGGGATAATCTTGAGAACATAATTATTCTAGGTCCTGAGATGCTTCAAGACTTGGAGCAATAGGTAATACGTGTGAGAGAGCATCTTTCTACAACACAGGACAGGTAGAAAAAGTATGTTGATCAACATAGGATTGAGCGTTAGTTTGAGGTTGGAGACAAAGTATTTCTTCGAGTTAGGCCTCGAAAGAGTCCTATTAGGTATGGTAAGGGATCTAAATTGTCTCCACGGTTTGTGGGACCATTTGAGATCTTGGAGCATGTTGGTCCAGTTGCTTATAGACTTGCTTTGCCTCCTAGTCTTTCATGAATCCATGATGTATTCCATGTATCTATATTGAGGAAGTATATTCCTGACATTGCTCACATTCTAAATTGGAATGATTTATAGGTGGTAGATGGCCAACTGATGCTGGAACCAGTGCAAATTATCCAGCAAAGAGAACTAAACCTCAGAGGTTGCAAGGTAGACCACGTAAAAGTGTTATGGGATCTCAGTGAAGATACATCTGTTACATGGGAAGATGCAATAGTAATGAAGGCAGCACATCCTCACTTGTTTACAGGCTTCCAGGAGTAAGCCTAGGTTGGTGGGGGAGGGTGTCATGCCCCTATCTACTTCTGGCTTGGTTTTCTTTTATTCTGCATCTTTATTTAGTACTACTAGGATGGATTTATGTCTTGGTTTGGATTTGATATGGTCAGACTCTTTTGGTTAGAAGTAGATTATAACTTTGTTCTAACTTTGATTTATATCTCAGATAGATTAGAGATATTTAGTTGGCTATTAATTGTTAATTTTGGTTAGACTATGACATTGGATTTAATTTAATATCTGCAGACACTATCTTTTCTGAATTATCCATTTCTTTGTTGAGTTTGGTACTTGGAAATTTGTGTTACTTCGAATAAGGATGAGGAATTCTTATACTGCAATTAAGTTTTCATTTATGAGGATTTCGATGTTATACTGGTCTATTATTGTGAAAGAAAATATGGTTAATTATATGTTTAATGCTAGTGTATAAATGATTTTATTATGTTAGTGTTGATTGTTAAATGAATATTGAAATTTAAATGAATAAAAATAAGTCTTTTATGTTAGAAGGAGTTAGTGGGAAGATATGTGTTAAAATGGAAGGGGGATTAATAATATCCTAACATTCTTGTATTATGGTTAGCAAAGTTAAATTAGTGAATTGTTAACATTGGTTATGGTTTGGGATTCTCCCTATGGTGTCGTGAACTTGGATTAATTTGGCTATGTTATAATGTGTTCACTGTGCCAAGTTATATGTTTTTGCTATGTTTGAATGTTAGTGGGAATAAGTTGTTATTTGCACATGTGAATTGCTTTGAGCATGGGTAAGTGAGAGTTCTCAGTAAGTATGTGTACTATTGGACAGCTGTCGCTATGCTTAGTGAAGGTGGCAGTGAAAGATAAGTTTAGTCTTTAATGTAGCTACGACATGTTTATGGGAGTTGAATGACTTCAGTTTGCTGTCGGTCATTTGCTTTGGCAAGGTTTTGTTTCTCTGTTGAGGTAGTGGATTTGATGCCTGGAAAGGTTGCAGAAATGGAGTCATTTTGTTTAGATTGGAGAGGAATATGGTTGTTTACTTGTGCATTATTAATGGGGATTCTCCATTTTTCATTTCATGGTTCTATTTCTGGTTTTCGAGCTATATTTTGGAGGCACTATTTGGTTTTGGTGCTTATGAAACGAGCTTTGTCACGGGGTGCTTGGTTTCGTTGCTTGGTCCTTTGTCTTTTTCGGTGGGTTTAGCTTGCTAAGCAAGGAGTTGGTTTTGGTGTAGCTCACCAGTTGGGAGCAAGATCTTTGGCTTCGACTTCGAGTTCAAAACACCCCACTCTGTTATTAAGGTAGGGGCATTCTCTAACTCTACTCTTGCTATCCTTATGAATTTGGTTATAAAATTCATTTAAATGGTTATATATTCCGCTTATGCAATGTGATTTAAATGTTATTGTGTACTGTAGAAATGTCTTTCAATATGTGTGTGGTTTTGCACATTGCAGTGTAAAGTTCACTATGTGATAAATTGGTATTTCGGTGTTTGTTTTTGGTTCAGTTGTTTAGAAAATGGTTTTTGAGTTGTCGAAATGGTGATACTGGGGGTTTGTGTGTTTCCCTGTTTCATGTCTCTTATTGTTATCTTAGTAGTGGGAATGACTTTGGTTTGTGTAAGGAAGTGGCAATAGAGAGTGAAGACTGTGAAGTTGTCGTTTCCCTACCACCAGTTTTGTTTATTGAGCTTTGGGAATGTTATTTTGAATGAGATTAGTTTGTTCTGGTGTTGTTATTGGTCTTGTCACTAGGTATTTGGGTTTGAGTTTTTTGGTTATATGGCATTCTCTAAATGGTACAGTATCAGGTTCTGTGGTTCCTAGGTTAGAATAGGTGTGTAATCACAGGGAGAAGTTTTCATGGCAATATTGGATCATTAAGGGAATTCGTATTTAGTGCCTGATTTCTTATTGTTTAGTTGATAGTTATTTTGTTTAGTAACACAGCTAATGATCATTGTGATACCACTATTAGAATGTTGTATTTCTTGTCTTGTCGAGCATTGGTATAGGGAAGTTTTGATAAGTCGTGGTTAGAGATTCTGAAGAATGCATCTCTCTGTCTAGTAGTTTGTAGTTTTGGTCTCAAGAGATGGAGATTTGGACACCACGAGGTTTTGTAGAGTTTGGTCATCGTATGCTATAAGTATCGGTCTCTGGTGTAAGTGGTTGATATGAATGTTCTCATTTCGGTGTTCTAGATGGAGGTAATTAGGTTTCAGTTACTATTACTGCAACTATTGTTTATGAGGACTGCTGGGTCTGTTGGTAAGTTCTTTTAGGTGTCAAGTTCTTTTGAATGTTCATGCTGTAGCAGGAAAAGAAAACATGGTATTGTTTCTTGGTGCTATGGTATTCTCGGTTGATGTGGGGTTTATTATGGAAATCTCTGTTGTCACATTATTCTTTTGTAGATTTAGTTGTGACTTTGGTCTGAAGGTTATTTGGTGGTTACTGTTGCAGTATATTTGTTGTCGGTGGAAATTTTGGAGTTGTACCAGTAACTGATAGTTCATTTATATTTAGATTGGAATATATGATTTCATGTTTTTTGATTGTTTTACAACTTTGATATAGTGCTCTGAACTCTGTTTTATTACCAGGGCACATAAATATATATATATATATATATATATATATATATATATATATATATATATATATATATATATATATATATATATTTATATATTTATATAATTATAGGAATGTATATGTATATATGTATATACACATACCATGAGTGTATATACATATGTATATATATGTGTGTTAGCCTTTAAGTCTGTGCAATCATATATATATATATATATATATATATATATATTTGTAGGAATGTATATGTATATATGTATATACACGTAACGTAAGTGTATATACATATGTACATATATGTGTTTATGCCTACAAGTATGTACAAAGGTGATTTGGTAACAGAGATAATAGAATTGATCAAGTGTATTTTTTTTATACGGGTGGTAATTATGTAGTTAATGTGTAATTCTGCATTCTCTTTGGTATAAAGTTGTTTGTTAACCTTCTTTAGATTCACAAATAACTCTGTTAGTTAGGGTGTGACAGAAGAATGGATTTGAATCTTTGGTATTATTGTTGACAATGGAATTGGATGTTTCCACTTTTCTGTTATTAAAATTGCAATTAGTTATTAGGAATTGGATATTAATATTGTTTAAAGTTTCTAGAAATAGCATTGGAATTTTGCTTAAGTTACTCTTTGAGTGGTGAAAAGAAGATGCTTGTTGTTGCTATTTTTGGAAAGTGGTTTCATGGATGTATGTGGTAAATTTAATGGTTGTTTTTAGTATTATTGATTCAGTTGTTAAGTATACATTAATAGTTGATTTGGTAATTCAGATTTTTACTATGGTTAGCTATTTTTGGTAGTATGAAGTGTTTTAAGATAATGCAAGTGTGATCCTTAGTATGCGAAGCTGACTTTTGTCTAGATCCTGAAGGTGAAAGATTATCTATGAGTTAATTACTAAGTGATAATTTAATAATTCATGGGCTATGGGTTTCATTTAAAAAGATAAAATATGTTGCCCTGATTACTTGCACATGTTGGTGAAGTAAGGGAATGGTTTTACCTTATTGCTTGGAAAGAATAAGGCTGGCATAATGAATTCTTTGAGTTTCGTATTGGTTACTGATCGTTGATTCTTATGTATATACCCAAAGCTAGTGGATCATCACCTTGTCATTTTCTTTGCGAGTTTATTTCTGTTGATTAGCTATGAAATGTTTCTTGTAATGATGAAATATGTATGTTATTATATGCATGGTTCAGATTATTTTGTTAAGGTTTTAACCTGTATGATGCAGATGCTTTGGAGGAATTCCATTATCTTAGACTGTTTGACTAAGCCCTGTTTGTTGTGGTTGTTTTATATTCTAGTGTTTTCAGGTTTCTAGATGAGGAAAACTATGTTTTTGGGGGAATGGTTGACTGCTATAAAGATTTATTGAAAATAGATTATCACCTGGTTACTGGTTATCAGAACAGTGCTTAGGATATCTAGGATCAATTACATGTATTCTGAAACTTTTAGTATGTTATATATTTAACGTTGGGTATATTGATATACTCTCATGTAATAGATTGCATTGGATATTTAAATAACTAATTATGTCAGTTGATCTGTAATTTGGTGTTATGTTGTACCTTGTTAATAAATAAAAATTGTTGTGTTGTCAAGTTAATTTCATTGGTTCTCTTGTGGTTGTTTATTTTTATTTGGTTACTAGTATATGGGGTGTTACATCCCAGAACATATGGACATACCTCATCCTGAGACTTATAATGGTAAGGGTGATCATTTGATTCATGTTAGGAATTTACAGACTATATGTAGTTATTTTTCTTGTGACTTTAGGCTTATGGCTAAGTTGTTCATGCTTACTTTTAGGGATAAAGCTTTGCAATGATATTTTTATTTACCTCCTTAATATATTAATTCCTTTCAAATCCTTGCTAATGCCTTCATTCAACAATTTTAAAATAATATTGGTCCTCAAATTTCTTTGACTGATTTAATGCATTGTAAGAAAAATGTTAAAGGACAAGTTAGTGACTTTATTGGTATATTTAAACATTTGTATGCACAATTTTCTTATCTTGTGCCTAATCATGATATTCAACATATTTTATTTCTAATTTGCAAAAGGACATTAGAGATAAGATTCTCCTTACTGAGTATACATCCTTTTCACATCTTTGCATAGTGCTTCACCACAATTAGTTACAAGTGAGTTATCTTGAGAGCTCTACTCCAATGTCTCATGTTACTATGGATAAGAGTGATGTTGTCGTTAATCAAAATAAGTTTTCTAAGCCTAACAACTACATAAAGATTCTCAAGTCAATAAACACAGTTGACGATCAAGTGGATGTTACATCCAAAGGTACTTGACTACTTTTTCCTCTATGAATCATCCTAATTGTAAGTATATTGCTTTATATGAAACTTTACATGTGGTCATGACAAAGTTGATTAATGCTAACATTCTTAAACTTCCTCATGTCCATCCTATTGACACTATCAAACCAATGCCTGATTTATTTGATCAAAATGCTTTTTTGTCAATACCATTGTCAACTTGGTCATGATACTCAAAGGTGTTATGCTTTGAAGAATGCTATTCAAGACCTTATTGACTCCAATGCTATATCTATTGATGCTAAGGTTAATAGTACAAATAAGTTCGTAGCACCTCCTAACTAGAATTTACAAATTTACACCAACCCTTTGCCTTCACATTCAACAAATATCATTAATCAACATTCTTCTCTAGATACCAACATTAGTTATGATGATAAGGTAGAAGAAGCTATTCATGTGGTTAATCATGTTGAGTCTCAACCTAAACCTTCACCTAAACATTGATCTCTTATCACCTTTGATGATTCTGATATGTTTAAAGAACCTAATGGTCCTCCTTACATTGATTCATGGGTTTCTCATATCCCTTGTTGTGGTATTTTGTTTGATCCCTCTTCTATCATGAATGTTATCACTGAATAAAATTTATTTAGTAAAGGGTTACATAAGGATACCTATGATACATCTAGTGTTTGGATTCAAAATTGTAATGGTTTTCTTTATCGCCCTCAAGGTTCTATTAATCTTCCTATGACTATTGTTGGTAAGGTTGTTTACACTACCTTTGATGTCATTCCTACTTTAGATCAATTTCAAGTTAAGTTTGTCATTTTGTGGCTTTCCTCCATGCAAGCTATAGCCTCTCCTATTCATAAGTGCATAAATTTTCCCAACTAAGGAGAAGTTATCACCATTAATCATTCCCTTTACATCTACCCCACTTACCAGGATCTAATTCTTGATGAGGTGAGCCTTGTTAGAGGCATTCAAGACTCTAACATTCCATGATATTATCCTTATTATTTCCTTGGAAGACTACTGGCCCTCCTATCACAATATAGTTGTTTAGAGATCAAAACCGCGACATCCTCCTTGCATTTTTTTAGAGTCCTTTGGAAATTGATTGTGAGATGAATACCCAAGGCAATCTCCTCACTCAACTTTGAACTCTTCGAAGGCCTACTCCTTGGTCTTTTGAAAGTTGCACCTTCTAATATATTTGAGGGATCCAAGTCTATCTGAAGGATCGAGCGTGAAATTTTTTCTAAACTATCATTTTTTTCAGCCAACACAATTTCATCACTACACCCATTCTCTAGAGCATCTAAGGCCTCATCAAAGTCTGAGAGTTCCTCTTGAACCATACCATTAAGCTTTTCCTCTACTACTTCTACCATCATTGTGTCAACAATCCTATCCAAGTCTGCTTCTGTGAGACCATGATCTATGGGATACCTACTATATAATACGGATGGGCCATGAATCATGTTTAGGTATTCATCTTGTTTACCCTTTACGGAAAAATTCTAACCAGAAGTAATCCCTTGTTCAAAATTTTATGTTGAGCCCTTTTTAGAATGAACATTTTCCACTACATACTCATTCTCCTAAGCTGGAATAAAATGATCAACATCCTCAATTGCATAGAAGTTGTCAATTTAAAGAGTTGGTCCCACATACTCCAACTTGTGCTCCATATTTTGGATGTTACACCCGATATTCCCAATCTGAGCTTTGGAGATTAAGCACACTATCTCACTTCCTATACCTACATCTTTAGCCAAAACCACCCCTTCCTCCTCTATTATCTCATCAAATAGTTTGGAAGCCACTTCTGAAATCATCAGTTCAACTAGTTCCCTAGCTTTACTTTCAGCCTCCTCTGACATCCTCTCAAGGGCCCTCTGATTAAACCTATTTAAGTGTAATGTTTCCTTTGCATAACCAATTATCCCTTAAGATTGAGTGCAAGAATACCATAACAATATAACTTGAGGATAATTCAAAAATGTCAACACATTTTTCAGGAGGTAAGAGAAGTCAGCAAACATTTTCTTATAATATAGCATGGGTTCTGAATCTGCACACCACTTGATAATATTGCTAGTATAAATAGTCAAACACCGCATCTGTTTGAAAGGGGAATCTCCTGACACATTCCTTCTAAGGGAACATGAAGATGGATCAGAACTAAGATCTTTACAAACCATAACCTCTATCTGACAAGTATCCTCACAATGGATATTAAAATGGCCAAGCTTATTCTGATATTTGTGGACAATAAGTTCTTCCTAAATAACCAGTTTCTGTAACCAGATTCCCCATTTAGATTTAATGGTTATCTCTTTTGGAAATATCTTAGCAGAGTCAATGAGTATACAAACCCTAACATTTCGATGTATATTAATTTTGTAATTGTATTGATTTTTTATGATTGTGTTTAGTTAATAATTGAATAATTTAGTATATATTTTTTGTATTTGTGTTTGATATATATGTGTGTGTGTGTGTCTGTGTATTATTTTTGTAATTGTATTGATTCGTTATGATGTTAAGAAATTAAAATACTAATAAAAAAAAGTCTTCTTAGTTAATATAAATGATTTAAATGTAAATTTTTTATATATATGTATAATTGTGTATATTAATTTTGTAATTGTATTGATTGGTTTTGATGTAAGAAATGGGTCGTTAGTCAATATAAATGATTTAATTCAATAATTTAGTATTTTTTTTGATATTTGTGTTTTATATATAGATTACATTTATAAATGTATTATTGTGTATATTAATTTTATAATTATATTGATTATTTATGATAATTGTGTTTAGTTAATAATTAAATAATTTAGTATATATGTTTTGTGTGTGTGTGTGTGTGTATTATATTTTTATATATGTATAATTGTGTATATTATTTTTGTAATTTCATTGATTAATTTTGATGTTAAGAATTTGAAATTAAAATTAAAATTAAAAAGTGTTCTTAGTTATTAGTACTTGCTGGTGTACACACTAAATAGTGCACTTCTCTAAATCATTACTTTCAAGAGAATCTATGGATTGGAAACCTTGAGAAATCGATTTAGAGCTCCCTAGCAATGAAGTGCAAGGGTTTTAAGAGTGTTCTCAGCTAGAGCTATTAAGCCAATAACCTTGCTAGTAAACCATGCAATGGGAGATTCAATGAGACAAGGGAAAGAATGCCAATATCTTCAAGAATCCAAATGCAGATGAAATGCAAGCTATGCTAAAAATGGAAATGCAAGCTAAGCTATGGAAATGAAAGAATAATGAAACTAAGCTATGAAAGGAAATAACAAGTATTACAAAGCCTCCTAATTAAGCTACATGAAGTAATCTAAAGCATAAAGGAAACTAAGCTAAATGGTCAGCCAACTGCGCAGAAGAGGGTGAAATGCGATTTGAACAATCAAGGTGAACTCAGATTTCAGTTTCGATCCCGAAATGAAGAGAAAATGATGTGATATGAAAGACAAGAAGTGAAAGACATGGTCAAGCATAATCGAAAGGATGAGCGAAGTTGACCAATAGGTCCATGAAAGATGAAAGGAGAGCTCTCTTTGTATGCAAGATGCAAAGCTAACTAACATGAACCTAAAAATGCAAGCTACTATGAAAAGTGGTTTACTTGCAAGGTCACAAAGCTATAAGACTCTAATAATCATCATCAAGCTTTATTGGTAGCATCACAAGATCATACAATACACACTAGTATAACTATGGGTATATGAATATGATCTATATCAGATAGGAATGTGGGAATCCCACATAGGCATCAAAGACATATAGGTCAAGATGACTAGTGTAGTGAGATTACCTAAGTTTGATATAGCAAGATTATACTCACATCGAGACACAAGGAAAGTCAAGATGGCTAGAAGTATGCACTTGCGCAAACAGACAAGGATAATACCTTGTAGATCCTATTGTCAAGTGGAACAAGCATAAATGCTAATGATAGTTAGGACCAACAAAATATACCCACAAATAGAAAAAGCAATAAAACATGTCCTCATGCCTCAGTCTTCTAGCTCGGCATCATCAAAAACTATTAGGGATAGAACACTCATCAAAGAAATCATCATAGATAGCACACAAAGAAATACAGTCAAACAAGTCTCAGTGAGTCAAGTGTTTAAGTGCGTGTGTGTATGTCATAGAGTCAAACTTTGAGTATCATATCTGCTAGTGAGAAATATTACATCATTCGAGACTACGGATAGGATCTTTGATAAGTTTTGAGAAACACTCGACGCTAGGAAAGTGTTGAAAAATACAATTGGGGTAGTGTTGAAAAACACTGTTTGCAAGGTGCCTAAGAAACCCAAATGCACAAAGAGACCCAAGATAAACTAGAACAACGTAGGCTCCTTAGACTAAGACAAGAGTTAATTCCAAGCTAGGAGAGGCAAAGCGAGAAGTGGAGCGGAGGAGCGCCATGCAAGACTGATAGACATAGGTGTAAGGGTCTCAAGTAGCACATGTTTCCAGGTTTTCACCACTTGATAGATTTTTTCAAGACTTTTTTCAATTTTTTTTGTATTTTTGCTACCAAGGCTGTTAGAATTTAATCTTTATTTGTACTAATGTAAGTAGGAGATTCTTATGGAATCCCTACACCTATTTTGTCCTCTTGTACAAGTGTGAGGATAATTCCTTTTATTGTAATTTCTTATTTAGATATTCCTCCTTATGAGGAATCCTATACTTGTCTCACACACTAATGAAATGTGGCACTCACAGAAATGAGAGTTACAATGTAACTCCTTTCTCACATCTCTATTAAGAGATGGCTCTCCTCTCTCATTTCTTATGAAGAGATTCTTCTTCTTCTTCTTGATTATCATTGTATGAGCATTGCTCTCACTCTCCCTCTCTCTCATTCTTAGGCATTTGTTGCCACTTTCATTAATTTCATAGGGGTTTTTTTATGCTTTTCCCCTTCAAAATCTTGTCTCCTCCTTGCTTATTTTTTGGTGTATGCTCCTAGTTCTTATGCTAATTCATGGTAATTTTCCTTACTCCTCGCTCTTGGATTAAACAATTTCCTGCAATTTCATATTTTGTTCTTTATCATTTTAACATGGTATCAGAGCAGGTTGGTTTAATCCATTATTGAGTGTATAGGTGAAGGAGCTACCATATTTTGGAGCACTCCAATATTGGAGACTCTTGAGAGAGTTTATTGCTAGTATATTTTTTTTTTGACTAATCTGATTAAGAGAGAAAAAAATATAAAAAAATTTGAGTTTGGTTAGTTTACCGCCAAACCCAGTTAATCTATTGGATACATTATTAATTTTTTTATGCAGGTTTGGCTCTGTTCTTCATCATTGTTTAATCTGAGCTCTAATATGTTTAATATTTCCTTTGATTATCTTTAATCTAACTCCTTTTGTAGGTTTTCTAGTGTATCTTTAAAAAATGTCTACTCTCATACACAACCAATTGCATTCATGTTTGTGGATAGATAAGAACAAATCTAGAAAATCTGTGATCTGGGTTTTGTGCAGAACCCTCCCATTTAGCTGTCAGACAAGCAGTTTTCCAAATTTTTCCCATATTTGAGAAATATACATGGTTCTTTATAAACATTTTTTTTCAAATTCACTTTAATGCTGCATTTTTCCATACTAATCTCTGATTCATACTAAAATCTCTAGTACTTATTACTATATCTTTTCAAATCTAATTTATATTTCTCTATTTAAATAAAATTTACATATCTCTTTTGCTGATTATATTATGTTGTTTATTCATTTTATTTGATTTATCATTCTACTGTTTAATTTATCTTTCATTCCATTTATCTTTCTCTCTTTCATTACTTCTAACTCTAATACCTCTGTTAATAAATCTTCTTATAATTTCTTTTTATAGCTCTTTTGCTTGTGCTCATACTGCTTTTTTTAGCACTTTGGTGTGCAACCTTCTTTGCTATCCTCCTTAAGTCTGGTGCATAGCCTGCATTCTTTCATCTTCTAGCTGTGTGGTTGCCTTGTTGGATGCAGCCTCCTTGTTGCCTTTTGCATGCAACAAGGCATGCTTTCTTTTCACCTAGCGTGAGACTTCCTCAGTGTGCAACATACTTTCTCTAAGTGCGCAACCTCCTTCATTTCATTTTGCTGCGCACCATTCTATCTTTAAGTTTCTTTGTGCACACCATTTTATCTCCTTTGGGAAACCTCCTTCATTGTTTTTGCTGCTACTTTCCAGTGCACAACTCACTCTCCCTTCATCATACCAGCTTTCTAGTTGCCTTTCCCCTCTTCACTTCCTCCTTTGATTGGTCATTAATTGCACACACAACCTGCAACAAAGATCAAATTTTATTAGCTTCTTCTTTACATGCACTGAAACATCTCTCCCTCCTTGGTTCATACCTCTCTGCTTTGTGTTTGCAGCCTAACAGTAGACCAATTTAGTTTTATTTTTTTTGTCATTAAGGAGCCCATATTTAACTACCAGTAATAACACAATGCTATGTGCCTTTTTTTATGCATTTTAGCTTGGTATATCACTCCATTTGGTAGCCTTTTGTTCAATCTTCTTCTCTTCTGTTTGTTTGAGTATCTGCCATATTTAGCTCTTAATAAGTACCTCTCATTTTTTAATTTTTTCAGTTTTCCAGCTTTTAGCTATTATTAGCTTAGTATTCAAGCTTCTTTGACTCCATTTTTTTAAATCTATTTGAATGTCTTGCTAATTTATTTACTTAAATGTGAAAGTTAGAATTGACTAATTCTATTAATTTACATTTTCAGCATTGTTTTTTGTTTTTTTTATAATAGTTTTCTTACATTGTTAGATTAATTATTTAAACTATTTCCATTATCATTACTTTGTATAATTTAAAATCTCATTCAATTTTTATATTGTTAGCTTAATCACAACAAAAACATTTTATCATTTAATCTAGTTTAATCTTTTATAATAAGTAATAATTAAAACCTATTGTTTTATATTAGTTTTTAAAAAAATAAATAAATAAAATTTATTGTTAAAAATTTGAAAGTTAATTTGTTTGTTTTATTTGAAAGTTAATTTAATTCACATTTTAATCACATTGTTAATTTAAGTTTTTTAAATTTTTTTTTCAAAAAAATTAAAAAATTTAATTTCCTTTTTATTCAATTTCAAATATAAAGTTTTTTTAAATTAACATTTTTTTAATGAAATTATTATTCACATAAGAAGGTTATTTTATCTCAAACTTCAAATTTCCAATTCAAGGGAATTTTTTTGGCATTTTTTTTAATCAAGCACATCAAAACTCTACTCCGCCCTGTGACATTATGTATCCTTTGAATAACTTTCCCATTTGGGATGACCCATGTGATGATGTTTGTTTTGGGGATGATCCCCTTGCTTCCTATTTTCCTCATAGAGATAACTTGTTATAGGTTGCTGATGATGGTAATAATCTATTTACTCCTCCTTGCTCTCATGTTGATGTTATATTTGACCAAGAAGAGGAAATTATATCTACCTTTCTTAATGTTACCTTGCAAGATATGTTTATTATTCAAGATGAAATGCATGTTGATAATACTAATCCTATGATTCTTGTGGAGATTACTGATGCTTCATATTATGATGATTACACTACAAATTTACCTTATGAAACTGAAGATCACACTTCTGATTTTATGACTCATGAACATGTTCCAAATGTGGTTTATGCACTTGAAGATTGCCTTTATGATTCTTTGACCCATGGTTCTCAATATGATTTTTTCCAAAGTGTTTCTAATTCAGCACTAGTTGATCCCAATGATGGGCACTCTATTAGTTTTTTTTGTCTTTTTGCAGGCTCAAGTATTGATTATGTTCCTATATGCTCCAAACTAGATCATGAATTTTGTGACACTCAAATGGTTCTTATGGAGGACCAACCTCCTTCCCTAAACTCTAATCTTCTTCATGATATTATTGATGGTGATTGTGCTTATGCATCTAGTAATAAATCTATTTGGTTTACAAAACCTCTTTATGATGAAATTACATTTAATGATTCACATTCAAATTTTACTGATTCATTTTTAGGAGGAAATCTCAATCATGGGAGATCCCCTCATTGTTCTTATTTTTTTGTAGATTCAGGTGATCTTTCTTGGACAAGTAATAATGAACAATCTCCAAGTTTACTTAAAGATTTGGGCCTACATCCACAAACAACTACACTCTTGCATTACGACAAGCAAAAGAATCCTATTTCAAGATCCCAGCATTTATCATTGCACCATCACCTTATATGAACACAAAGTGAAGAAAATCAAGCTTTCCTCCTCTACTACAAGAAGGATAATCCAGTTGCATATTTTTGTAATTACCCCTAGTAAAGATTAAAGGGGAGTGTTAGAATTTAATCTTTACTTGTACTAATGTAAGTAGAGATTCTTATGGAATCCCTATGGAGTCCCTACACCTATTTTGTCCTTTTGTTCAAGTGTGAGGATAATTCCTTTTATTGTAATTTCTTATTTAGATATTCCTCCTTATGAGGAATCCTACACTTGTCTCACACACTAATGAAATGTGGCACTCACAGAAATGAGAGTTACACTGTAATTCCTTTCTCACATCTCTATTAAGAGATGGCTCTCCTCTCTCATTTCTTATGAAGAGATTCTTCTTCTTCTTGATTATCATTGTATGAGCATTGCTCTCACTCTCTCTCTCTCTCTCTCATTCTTAGGCATTTGTTGCCACTTTCATTAATTTCACAGGGGTTTTTTTATGCTTTTCCCCTTCAAAATATTGTCTCCTCCTTGCTTATTTTTTGGTGTATGCTCCTAGTTCTTGTGCTAATTCATGGTAATTTTCCTTACTCCTCTCTCTTGGATTAAACAATTTCTTGCAATTTCATATTTTCTTCTTTATCATTTTAACAAAGGTGCCTATTTCCAGGTTTTCACCAAGGCACTTTTTCTATTTTTTTGAATTTTTTGACTTTTTTTATTTTTTTGGTAAGACATCAAAGCACCTATTGCTAGGTTTTCACTAGGATGCTCATTTTTTCATGACATTTTATGCTTTTTAGAATTTTTTCAGCATCATATATGAATTTTTTTTTTGGAGATTTTTTTAGGATTAATAAAATATGTACAAAGAGCTCCAGAACTTGAGACATAGTACTTCTTCAGATGGAGATAATTGGTGGGCCTAGTAAGCTCTTCTCCCTCTGGCATAGGTAACTGATAGACCTTAGACCCAAATGCTATAATGATAAGATAAGGTCCTAACCAGTAGTAGCCAGCCCTAAGCAATTTCCAAGCTAACACAGGGTCATTAAAGTGTGATCCACATATACCATCATGAATGTCAGCTAGCACCTTCTCTAACTCGTCTATTTTGAGACACTTACAGAGAGTTCCATCTAGACCCTTCCTATACAAGTCACCAGAGATGAGGGTAAAGTGTAAGGCATGATGGATGAGATAGCGCTTCATATTATGTGTTAGATTTTCAGGAATAACATGATCTTGGAGATAGGAAAATATGATGGCATTGTAAGGACTATGAGCAAGATAGTGTAATTCTTCCACTAGGAACTTGAAGCAAGATTTATGATTTTTCAATTGTAACATGGATGCCGAAGTAACCAAGGCATTAGCAACTTTGATCAGAGCTCTAGGAATGTGCTGAAATATGACAAATGTGAAATAATTCTTGAAAGAATTTTTGTTCACCATTTTTTGTAGAGAATCAGCTTGTCATCTTTTATTTGATAATCATCATTTTTTAGCAAGTCTTTATTTTTACTTTTTTTAGGTTCAGATACTACCACAATGTGGTTTTCACCATCTGACCATTGCTCTTTTCTTTTGATTTGATGATTGAGATACTTTATTTCTGATTCAATCCTTTTTGTTGCTGGTTCACTGGTGGAAGAAGTAACAGGTTCAATGGCATGTTGATCCTGGGTGGACCAAGCTATGAGATCTAATTTTGTGAGATGAAATGAAGTGACTGGTTCAATAGCATTTATGTGAGGGATGTCATCTCTAGTGACAAGAGAGGTTGATCCTATAGGGTAAGCTTCGAAAGTGTTAAGATCTAGACTTGTCATAGAAGGACCAGCATGGTCCACTAAAGCAATACATTGATTAAACTCATCAGACCCTATGCAAGACTCATCAACTACGTCGGGTTGGTCACCATAAGTATGAACCACATCCACTTCCATATCCACCATGGAAGATCCATCGGAGAGAGTATCCCATTCATATTCATTTGAATTTGTTGTTACACTTCTACTAAATGCTTGCACCAAGAAGGTTTAGGACCTTTAGAAGTAGAGGTTTCAGCGTCATTATTTGTGAGATCTCCTCTTTTCATTAACTGCAAAATATTCCTACATTACCGGCTTCTAGGTGTAGCGGCTTTAGTTGTGTCCTCAGTAGGTATGTGTTCTTCTCCCCAAAGGAGTGAAGTAGAAGGAAGATTGTCTCCCATTTGAGCCATAGTGTGCAGTGGTGACTCATCTATATCTGTGTCTAAATCACTAATCATGGGATCATTTCTAGAACATGTAGGGAGGTCATCATCAGCACCATATCCTAGACCTATTGTAATCTTAGAGGGTTGGCCATTAGTATGACTCAAAGACTCAACTAGGGTGTGTCCATTATCATTTATAGGTCCTTGACCTTGATAGCCCATTTTCTACAAAAAATTATAGCCTTTACCATAGCACTTAGGGGAAATAGGAGTAGCAATAGTGGTACTATCTTCTTCGTCTCTATAGATCCATTCTCTAATAGCTTGTTCATCTCTTTCTGCCTCTAGGGGTATGGACGCTTGAACAAAATTACCAAAGACTGTCATAGCGGAAGCAGAAGCTTTCATCCTATTGGAAGGTCTCCCATATGATCTAGGAGAAATAGGCATAGCAGCCATGGAATCTAATGTGTATTCACCCATACCAAGGCTCATCATCTTAAATGTTTTCTCGGCAGCAATGAGGGATGCAGTAGGATCATTAGAAGGTTTTTTATGAGGAACAAATGTTTCAGCAATAGCAAGAGCATTAATAGCAATAGAATGATCCCCTGGAATAACAATTTCAGCTTTGTTATGAGGGAATTTCATGCACTGATGGTATGTAGAAGGAACAGCTTGCATATTATGGATCCAAGGATGACCCAAAAGAATGTTATAAGCAAGTGGAATGTCCAACACTTGGAATATGATATCTTTCATGACAGGGCCCACTCAAACAGGTAGCGTGACAAGACCTTTGGAAGATCTTTCAACTTCATCATATGCTTTTATAATAATTTTTTGTTTAGGATCGATAGAAAATTCAGACAAACCCAGTTGTTGTATGAAATTGAAAGAAACAATATTTAACCCAGCACCATTGTCTATCAGGACTCGGCAGACTTGGGTGTGGTAGACCATTACTTCAATGTGTAAGGCAAGGTTGTGAGGGTGGTTAAGAGATGTGTCATCTGCTTCAGAGAAGGAGAGATAGTGAGGTGATGAGATGTGGTTAACCATAGCTTGGAACCTATCTAGGTCAATGTCATTAGGGACATTAGCTGTACGTAGAGCCTTTTCAAGGATTTCCTTGTGCAAAGGGGATAGCTCAAGCAACTCAAAAATAGATATATGTGCTGGTGTCCATTGCAACTGATGGACAAGATCATAGCTAGACAAAGCTAGAGGAGCTGCTAGTTTGGAAGATGAGGCCGGCTTGGGATTAGGTGCAGTTTTAAGGACCAATTTAGCTTGCCCCCTAGTACCAGCATTCAGTGCCTCACTTTGGGAAGATGAACTACCACGTGTTTGCAAGACCAACTTTGGCATACCCTGGCTGACTTTATTATCATCTTGAGGTCACATCATAAGAACACTCTCAACAAGCTCTACCATGTTGATCACAGGCGAATTAGAAGTATATGTGTAGTTGATCTTAGCATCATGATTCTTCTTATTTGGTTGAGGAGAATCCCCCTTTTCATACTTAGGTAGAGGATCTTTGAAAGCCTGGTGATCAAAATTATTAACTAAGCCATCTGTCAGAATTGTGCCTCCATCAATGAGATCTTGTATAATATCTTTAAGCGTGAAACAATTGTCAGTCTTGTGTCCCTTGTTTCTATGATAGTAGTAGTAATAATCCTCTCTCCACCAATCTAGCTTAACTAGCGGATCATAGGGATGAGTTTTCTCAAGAAGCATAAAATAATTATTGGCAACCAAAGTCTTAAGAATCACATCATATGGTTCAGCCAATGGGGTATAGACCCTTCGTCAGAATTGCTTCTTTGGCTTATCAGCATATTGAGGCTTAGGAGCATCTCAAGTGTTGGCAGCTTCTTTTTTTTTTGTTGCATAGATGGCATTAGAAAGGTTGAAAGTAGGCTCTTTAGCTTTAGGGATGTCCACAACACCATCATTAACAACATACTTGTTTTTATTCCAAGGTTTTGTTTTGTCCTTGCCATTGCCTCTAGTATCTTTATTAATAACAATATCCCCCTTTCTAATGGCCACATCCTCAATCTGATATGCACTTTCAACCATATCATTGAAAGAGGAGAATACTTGTTTCCTTAGGTCATAATATAGCTTAGGCACAAGAGTGTTGATGAAAATATCAATCTTTTCTCTTTCGGGTAATTGATGAGAATATCGAGAATACATTGACCTCCAACGTTGCAAGTAAGTGGCAAATGGGTCACCTTGATTTTTCCTTAGAGCACTTAGATCTATCATAGTGATAGGTTGTTGAATGTGGTACGAATAGTGTTGTGTGAAGCACATAGCCAATTCATTAAAAGTCTTCAAAGGAGGTGTCAACTTGACAAACCATTCTAAAGCTTGTCCTCTTAAGCTTCTAGGGAATAATCGCAGAAGAAATGTGTCCTCATGAAGGAAGTCCATGCTAAGAGCATAAAAGTGATGCACATGGTCATGGGGGTCACCATTTCCATCATACTTGTTGTATTTGGGAACCTCAATATCCCTAGGAAATGGGACCATGTATAGACTTCTATCAAAAGGAAGAGCACAAATAGATTCCACAAAGGAAACCTTTTGAGGTTCTCTTTCTATTGCCATTTGAGTAAGACATTGATTTGTCTGACGTAGTTCCTCTCTAAGGACTTCCAATTCAATTGGTACTCTTTGTTGGACAATTTGTCTAACATCATAGCCAGGAGGAAGCTTGTATCCTCTAGAAGTCATATATTGGAAATATTGGTCTCCATTGCACTCTAAAAGCTTAAGTATCTTTCATTGGGAGTCCTCATCTTGTTCAAATACAATAAGATCCTCACTAGAAATATCATCAATGGCCTCTTCCTCGTGGTGAGAGGGAGGTGGTCTAGGAGGTGAAGAAGGTACAGCAAAATTTCATCTCAGAGGAGACCTAGGTGGCGCGTTGTTGCCATAATTGCCATGAACATTAAAAAGTGGTCTATGCTCATAACCAGTAGTCTCGGGTTGCTCATAAGACATGCCTATGATAGCCTTGCACCTAGTAGTATCCATTATGTTCTCACTATGTTCTTTTTCTAAGTGCTTTTGGTTGTCTCTATGCTCAAAGTGATCTTGCAAATGGTGAAACTTTTCTTGTTCGGGCAAGGTGAGTGAGACACTATCTGTGTTTTTGGAGGACTTAAATGCTAAAAAGAGGAAACCTCCTTTGTACCATGGGGTGGCCTTAGAATCCTCAGAGCTAGAACTAGCATTTCTAATAGGTGCTTGTGAGCATCTAGTAGGAGAAGGTAACTACGTATAATTGAATAGAGGGTGACTCCCTTGTTCAAATTGAAACCAAGTTGTAACCAGCATGAAAAATAATGTTGTTCAACCAATAAAATGAGACAAAGTTTCTTAGATGTTGAGATAAGAAAAAGCCAATGATGATCACTTGTCAAGATAGAACAATAGAGATGGCTAGTCAAAGTGCTCAAGAACTTACAGCAGTCAATTGACACAAGCCTAGATGTGAGCAAGAAGCTCGATTAGCAAGTAGCTAGATAGGTAACCATGTTTTGACAAGTGATCAAAAGTGACATTTGATAGGCTCAAATCCAATAGTTTTAGCTCATTTGTTTCAATCTAGAACAATCGTAAGCATGTAGGTAACAAACCAGCTTCAGATAAGAATAGAAAAAGACACTCTACAGTAGGTTAAAATACAAGTGTAACAGCTCCAATTGCAACAGTAGCAGGACAACAGAATAACTTAGGATTCTTGGTTGAAGGTACGCAATGATGTTTTAGTATCATACGACTCTTGACTAGTGAATGTGGAAGATTTAGTGTTGAAAGCAATTTGGTCAATGTTGTAAGTTGCAAGTACAATCTTTTGATTTCAAGCACAATAATATTAGGAAGTAGACAAGTTTGTAAATAGTAAGTGATCAAACATGTCATCAAACACTTGTGCAAGAGCAAAAGCAACCTTGCTAAGATAAAAAATTGTGATATCAAAATGAAAAATTCTATGAGGACTACCATGATGTTTGTATGTTCAAGAACATTTTCACAAGTATATCACAATGAGAATAGTTCAAGCACTTGCTAGCCTAGAAGGACAAAGGCTCAATACCTAGCAACTTGGCCCACACTTGATGTTCCATTGCCTCACACAAAGTGGTTGCCCACAATAGATGTTGGCTTTTTCATGGAGGTGTCAATGACACAACCAAAGGAACACAGATGGTGAGTAATCTTGGGGTGATCTGGGTTATTCCACTTGGATCAATCCTTGCACCAAGAAGCTAAGCGGAAAAAGTAGGGTGGCCTCTACCTATGGTTCCTAGTAAGGGTTTCCATTCATAGCACCCCTCTTGCTCCCCAAAGGGACTCCTTACCTTGCGGCAAGTAATAGACCTCACGGCCTCAAGAGTACCTTAAGCATTCTTGCTCAATACTTTCCTCATGGTCACAATCCCACAAGTACTCACATCAAGAAAAGACAAGCACTATGTCTACCAAAGTTTTGTGTCCTTAATAGCCTTGAGATTATAGTGGGTTGGAATAGCTCGGTATTAGCTTGTCCCCACTTGGGCTGTTCCTCTTGATTACTCAAGAGCAGGCTCGCTAAAGGATCCTAATGCTAAACAAAAAGTGGATCAACTTATGAGGTTCAAAGTTTTTGTTTCACCACAAAGGTCAAGAGCATACTCTCCTATCTCAAAGTTTTCTCCCAAACACACCAAGAAAATGTTTAATTATCCTCTTGCTTTCAAAATCCAAAGATGGGTCAAGATTTTCTGGTTCACCACAAGGGTGAAGAGCATACTTCTCTTGCCACCCAAGAATCCCTACAACAAGATATTATGTTCCTATGAAATGAAACAACTAGTATATGTCGCACATAAAAGAAAAGTAAATAAACAAGAAATTGGGTGTTTTTAGGCATTGGGCAGCCCTACAAAACACAATTAGTAGCACTTTTTCCTTTGAAGCTTTGACATGCATTTTTTTTAGCAAATTTTTCAAGCAAGGAAGGTACCTACAAGCACAACTTGTTAGTCCCACAATGGTTAGCACATCAAAAGTTAGATAATATGCAAGTAAAATAGCTAATCAAATGGAAAAATTTGAAAATGAAATCAACATGGTTGGATTAGGCTTGGAAAGAGCTTTCCAATGATATATCACACTTAAATTTCCAATACCATATGTGAAATTTTTTTTTAAATGGGCACGGATACTAAAAATGCTGAAATTTTCAAAAAAATTAAAAAGAGCTAAAAACAACCACTTTCAGGTCTGCGCAATACTTTACAGTATACTGAGGCGATAATATATTTATGGGCAATACTTCATTTTACTGCAGATGACAAAATGTCTCAAATAGGGTGATACTTTAACTGGTAAAGTATTACGTGACCATACATGAACTATCGTGCGATACTGGAAAACTATCGCGCAATAATCTGAGACTAAAAAACCCGAGAGCCAAAAATAAAGCTAAAATTTGATGAAAATTTTGACGGAAATGTAGAAAATTAAGGACAAAACAATAATGCTCTGCCCCACAATGGGCGCCAAAAATGTACACACTAAATAGTGCACTTCTCTAAATCATTGCTTCCAAGAGAATCTATGGATTGGAAACCTTGAGAAATTGATTTAGAGCTCCCTAGGCATGGAGTGCAAGGGTTTTAAGAATGCTCTTAGCTAGAGCTATTAAGCCAATAATCTTGCTAGTAAACTATGCAATGGGAGATTCAATGAGACAAGGGCAAGAATGCCAATACTTTCAAGAATCCAAATGGAGATGAAATGCAAGCTAAGCTATGGAAATGAAAGAACAATGCAACTAAGCTATGAAAGGAAAGAACAAGTATTACAAAGCCTCCTAATTAAGCTACATGAAGTAATCTAAAGCATAAAGGAAACTAAGCTAAATATGAAGCTATGAATGCTATGATAATGCAAGAAATGAAACTATGATAGCATGTAGATGCAAAAGTCAAGAATGCTCCAAATTTTCAAAAGCTCCAAAATGACCTAGAAAACCTGCAGCATAACATTAACATTCAAGAGATTGATCTAAGAATGAGAAGAGAGCTCTCATTTTATAAGAAATGAGAAATAATGGACCATGGAGATTAAGAGGCAAAAGATTTAATCAACGGTGGAGCTTGAAAAAGGAGCAATCCATGTGCACAAATATCCTCCAATGAGAAAATAAGAGTTGACTTTTGTGCCCCGTATAAGACAAAAAGTGTTTTTCTTCTTTTTATAAAATAAGAATAATGCTTTATTTGTGCAACTTAGGATAAGAGGAAAAGTAAGGGGGATTTTTATTTAATAAAAGGGGAGGGAATTCCTTTTAATTAAATAAAGACTTAGGATAAAATGGTTAGCCCATAGAAAATAATCGAATAAATGATAGAACTAGGATTTGATCAAGAATAAGCAATTGATAATTTAGCAAAAGGGGCTAATAGTCTAGATGACCATTTTTAGATGATTACAGCGGGTAGGCTAAGTACTATTGTATCCATTTTTGAGTTTTTGATGTTAACTAGTAATTAAATGAACTATTCTACACCAATGAAAATAATTCTTTTTTATATTTCATTATAAGTTTTTTCATTTGTAAAATATAGATGTAAATTATTTAACTTTATAATATCTAGAAATTAATTTTTGATCATCTAATTGGATGAATGCATTTGAAGTCTTATTACAGGAGTGAACCAATTAAAATTTACCACGTTTGTTAGTTATTGTCCTTACACTTATTTCATTTAATTTTCTTGTTTTTTATGTGAAGTTATGTTGGAATCATCTTTTTTTTTAGGAATATTAATGGATGCAATAAATTAGTGAGAATCAAAGATTAAAATAAGTTGATTAAATTTTGTAATTTGTATATTTTTATAATTTATTTTAAAATTTATTTCAAAATATTGAATAAATTATTTATTTATTGAATTAGTATGCTACAATATTCTTAATATGGAGTAAGTTACTTATAATTGGTTAGCTTTTTTAATTCATTTTGACATTATTAAAAGTTCATAATGTATCATATTGATCTATTAAAACTATTATAACTATTTGATACTATTGCTCATATTATATATACAATAATATTAATCATATGTAATAAAATATATATATCAATAAAATAAAATTAGCACTATTGTTATATTTACAAATGAAATTAAGATTAAGGTTTAAATTAATTATAATTTGGAATCAAAAATTATCTATATAATTATAATTAAAAAAATTATTCATTACTACAATTATTATTATATAAAATATTATAATTATATAATTTTATAATTAATTAAAATATCTTATATATTATAATAAATTTATTAAAATTAAGATTAAATTTATATTAAAAATTAAATTTAAAATTAAATACTAAAGGCAAGTACTTGGCCACTACATGTCACTTGTTATAATTGATTTAAACGTAAAGATTTTATATATATGTATAATTTTGTATATTAATTTTGTAATTGTATTGATTAGTTTTGACGTAAGAAATAGGTTGTTAGTTAATTTAATTGATTTAAATATAATTAAATTAGTTTGGTAAAGTTGGTAGAACTTGCAATTTTTAATGTTTAATTTACTATGGTAATTTGTAATTTGTGTATTGAGGTGTATAATATTAATAAGAATAATTAAGTAATTGATTTTACAATTTTAATGTAAATTAAGAAATGGTATTTGTTTTGAGGTAATTGCTCAGATTAAAGGTTGGATTTTTAAGCAACTTAGTCACGAGATTTTATTGTTTTTTGTGAATTAACACTTGGATGGACTAATAATTTTCATTTACAATTTTTTTGTCTTACTCTGAAATTGAATGATCATATTGTAACTCTATGGTATTATCTATTAAGGGCTACTTTTTTCTAAGCAATCAAAACCTTCACAAACAAAACTGCACCATTTGTGACAATCTAATGGTAATGAATGTAATTATTTAGTTTGCATTCCATTTTTGCATAAACTATTTGTAGAGAAAGTTAAATTTTGTAATTATAATTGTTTATCTAGCAACAATAGAAATTATTTCTTATTACTATTAGAGATGATTAGTCAACATATATTGCCTAGTGGGATGAGAGTCTGATTTTTCTTTAGTTTTTATTTAATTATTGTGTGCAACATTTTGACCAATAATTTTTTTTATAGTAATTGTGTGAAATTGTGAAGGTAATTTCAACACTATTTCACCAATAAAGTAAAGAGCATAGATAAATACAATAGTACATCAACTGATTTGTATGGAGGAATTTTTTTTTAAACCAATTCTTATTTCAAATAATAAAACTTGTAACTAAAGCTTCTTCCACTACAAGCATGTTCAACTGGTCAGCAAGGAGGGAAAAATGTGTGTGCAAAGCATTGGAGAGTTCAATTCAATATTTGGTACTTGCAAAATGTTGTTGTTCAATACATTGTATTGATGTTATTTGTTAAAAAATTTACAACATATTTAGAAAAGAGAATTGAACTTTAAGGAAGATCTTGAAACATAGCTTAATAGAAGTTTTTAACTAAACCATTACTTAGGTTATTACCTGACACTTTAGTTAATTTTTCTGTTGTTGGGGAAATTAGGTTAATGGATGTTTTTTGGGAGAGAAAAAATTAGGTGTCAATGATTTCCAACTGAATCATTAGCAATACAAAACCTTCAAATTAATGCATATAGAGTATATATTATGTAATGAGTATAGATTTTTAAATAATGGCAGACCACAATAGAAGATATAAGAATGTACTGGTATAAAAAAAGATACAAGATGTATTGAATCAGTATAGATGTCATTCGACAATAGATGCAAGTTTTGAACTAATTACAAATTTAAATATATAAATTCAATAAGGGGTCTAAAACAAGGCAAAAATTCCATGTTAAAAATATTCTAAAAAATAATAAAAGAATAGAGATAAATGAATTTAACAATAGCAGATCTAAATATATCAATTTTCAAGAATAAAGTGTCTTACTCTGTTTTAAAAAGTAAATTAATAAGTTCGTAGGGGAAATATAATCTGAAGACTTTGGATGTCGCTCTTTCATACATTAGAATGTGATCTTCATAATGAATGCAAGGTATGTGGTAAACCATTTTATTGTATAAAATTTTCCATCTGGGTCTAAACAAGTAGTTTTCTATTCCTAATTTTTAATCTAAATTTTAGGAATTATGAAACAGTTGAGAACCTGGTTTTTCCCTAATTCGAAGGTTGAGAAAGTACTAAAACTAAAATAAGTAAAAGCTTTGAAAAGAAAATAAATTAGAAAGTCTGCATCCATTTTAAACTAAAATTGAAATTTGAATTGAATCAAACCTGTATAAATTTCTAAATAATAAATTTGATGCAGAAAATGCAAAGATATGTATGCTATGTAATGGAAGAGGGATAGGAAGTAGAAACTGTGATATGTTATATATAAGTCATACTTAGATTAATTCAATATTAAATCTTATGAATAGAGATAACAAAACTCTATTGATTCCCTAAAATAAAATAAAGAAAAGTTCTAATAGTATTGGTTAGATGTAGTTTTTAATATAGAAAACATAAATAATTTATGAAACATTGGCACTTTCCATCTTGTCTGCTCCTTTGGTTTTTGTTTTCTAATAATCTTCCATTGTTGTGAGTACTCTTGTGATTTCTTGATCCTCTGGTATGATAATATTGTCATTTCTTACAATCTAACATTCCTGGTTTTTCTTGAATTGGATGATTTCTTCAGAGAAGCCTTGGTGTGTCCTTTAGTTGCAGTAGCTAATATGGCACCAATTGCGGTTAGTTTGTGAAGGTCTCTAGATTGGTATGTAGTAGGAGTGATGATATCATCAATATGAATTTGATATTTTTTTTCTTCATCATTTCAAGGTCTATAATGTCTTCTCCTTTTCCTTGATGTGAATTACAAGCCAAGTCTATAAATATTTTCTGCATGTGTGTAATACTTGTTTTGAGGGTATTAAGCATGTTTTCTAGATGAGCATGTTTTCTAGATGCTCAAGGACTTCTTTGATGCTCTTTGTTTTGAAAGTCAGTGAGAACATCCACTTTTATAGTGGTTCATCAGTGGATTTCAAAATGTTTAGACTGACAACATCTTCACCGTTCATTTCCATCGGGCTTTGCAGTACAACTTTTATTTTTTCATATGATTTCTTTTCTTGCTTAAGTAGCTGAAAGGTTGTGTGCACCACATCTTTAAGTTAGAAATAGATTTTGTAATAAGCCTTGAGGTAGTCAATGAGTGGTAAACCTCTTGATTTGAAGTATGTTATCTAGTCTCACAATATTTGTGTCATTTGTTTGTCCTCATGTAGTTGTGTGTTTAATTCTTGGCTTGAATCGAGTGTGGGATCAAAAATATGTTCTACCTGATATCATGGTTGGGAAGAGAGTGGGCCTAGCATTTTTTTGATGTAATTGGAGATATGGGTGATAGTAGACTTGAGCTTGTTTCTAGAATCTGCCATTTCATCCAACCTTTCCCTCACTTCTTAGTGTGTGGATTCCCACATTTCTATTGTACGATCATGGTGAGGTGGGGCCTATGTCAATTTGATTGACATCAAAATTAGTTGGAGTTAATTTCTTGATTTTGTCCTATTTTTTGCGTGTGCAACCTCAATGATTACATGCCCTATTTCTGGATCTTTTCTCAGAGTAGCTAGTTTTCCCTTTTCCTTATTCCTTTTGGGAGTGGGAGTTCCCTTGATGATTTGAAAATCAAATCTTGGAGAGGAACTCCGCCTTCCTCTCATTTTATTTTCCTCTCAATAGTTTTCTCTAACCATGAGGGAGTGGCGATAAATTCATAAAATGAAGCTAAAATTTCAATATCAAATAATTTCCTAACTATTCTAGGATTTTTCACTTGAACATAGGAGAATTGAAATTTGGGTACCTTAGGAGGAGTTGAGCTGATAGGAGCCATTGCATAATCAATTGGTGGTCTTTCTATTTGGTCTTCCTTAGCTTGTAGTGGTGAATTTTCTTGCGGAACTATAATTTGATCTTCCACTTATGTCTTCTCTAATTCATCCTAAGTGTCGAGATTGATGAACAGAACTGACCCACTTCCACATGTGGTAGATATTCCTTGCTTCTTATGAGGAGGTTGATCATCTCCTCCTGTACTTTGTGAAGTAGACTAAGCCAATTTTTGCACTGTTGATATCATTGGACTAGTGTCGTTGGTGAACTTTTAGTTTTTGTTTGAGGCGATGTAGATATGGTAGACTTCCTTTTACCTGTCTTCTTCTATTTTACCCATTGCATGGTTTTATTTAGGATGAGATCCATTCTTTTGTCAAAGTCATCCATTTTTGGCATTTGGAATGTGATAAGTTGCATAAGGGTGTCTTTAATTTTACTCAATTAATGGGAGGAGAGAAGATTTCATCCATCCTTGGATATTCCTTCCATGTGAATTTGGACATTATATAATTTGATCTGTTCAACTGTGAGATGTGACCAAGACATTTCTCTCATGTTGAAGTCATCTTTGCAATTAGCCCAGAAGTCTTCTAAAGTAGGGATGTGATGAAAAATCAGCCCTAGATGTAGGTTATCTTTTATAAAATTAGAGGAATCAAAATGAGGTCTAAGCACATTATAATTTTCAAATGAATTCTTTTCTTGACATCTTTTGATCATATTCATGGCATTTGAGCTAGAAGGACATGCATAAGGTCCTATTGAAATGGGAAAATGAATACCTTCTTTGTGTCGCTCACTACATCTGGCATTGACTTCGATTATCTATCCACATAACTCTATCAAAATGACCTTATCATTGGGATATCTTGAAAATTTGTATGAAAATTCATCAAAGGATCCTATCCCGAAGTAAGTAAATGTCTAGAATTATGTAAAATAACTTCCAAATTGCATAATCACCTCTACAATTATATGTGATAATCATAGACTCTTCAAAAATGTTCATAGATTTTGTGTAATTGTAAGCAGGGGAAGAAATCATACACCTAAATATCTTCTTCAAAGTCTGGAACAGTAGGTAACCCTGTCCATATCTGAAGGAATGCTAGGGCATAGATGATAAAGGAAGACATATGGAATGAGAATGAATTCTTGGCCAAGATAAGCATCTACGTTAGTCCTGTCACTTATTAGGTGTGCCCAATCAACATATCTGTCTTTTGCACAACAAGTCTCCACTAGAAAAACTACCATTCTTCAAAATTTAGGGCTTCTTCATTCCTCTTAACCTGTGAAGTAGCACTAAAATGTCTAGTATCTCCTTTTCAAGATTAGTTCCATAGAGAGTTTTGGGTATTTTGGAACTCATTGATCTCCTTGTTTGGAACCATTCTGTTGACATTACACCCCTCCATCATGACTTCTTTTCATTAAAATATGAAGCGACTAAAGAAAGATTCCAATCCATGTATTCTTGTCTTGAAAGTTGACCATTTTGTTTTGAATTGATTCTCTATCCAAAGTGATGAGAAATTCATTATTCTATTTCTTAATCTATTTGTTGTGTGGATCAAATCTTGCAATGCATTCTATTATCAGTTTTGGAGCTTGGATAGCTACAGGAAAGCCTACTACCTACATTATTCCACTCTGAATCACTTTCTATATAATCTAGGGCATATGGGGGGCTATGTTGATTCTTTTGTAAAAGTCATCCAAGTCATAGAAATTTAATTTAGTATCTGTAATCTATTTCTATTCACTTTCTATTTCATCTAGATGATCATAACCATAATATTTTGACAATCATTCTACATAGCACAATAGATCCGAGTGGAAATTAATGGTAAAGGCGTTGTTAGGTTGAAGGTTCAACTACTTTTGGTTTTGTATGTTTGG